>PVLC010021158.1:0-27978 GCA_004027655.1 Graphiurus murinus
GAAGTTGCCGCGGAGTGTTGGGGACGATCTGCCCGCCCTTCCGCCCAGGACTTTCCAAGGCGGGCTGGCCCCAGGGCTCAACTGCCGCCCGCATTCCGGCCCTCCTCCCAGGCTCCCTCCCTCCGCGGTGACTCCTCGGCTGTCCTCGCCAGCAGCTGCACCCTTCCCTTCCCTTCCCTTTCCAGCAGCCTCCTAGGGTGTTCCTCATAGGACGGGGTATTTCCCGACTTTTGATTCAGAGCGCACTTATTTGTTCTTTTCACTTCAGATAGACCTACTTCCATCAGTGGTAGATTCTTCCCTCTAAATCTTCTCGACCATTGAACACGTACTTGAAAACTAATTCTTCCATAACTTAACGGATTAAGGAAGCATGTTTGCTTTCGACACGTTCCCAGAGTTCAAGATTACCAGTCTTGCACAGTACAACTTCGGACAAAGCGTGCATTTCATACTTGGGGCGCAGTTTGCTCAGATCTGACCTTGGGGATATCTACTGGACAACATGCCAAGAAAGTGGTTAGGGTGGGTCAGTGTTGGTCTTAATTTGACGTCTGGTTAGCATTGGCCTTGACTTGGGATATTTATTTTGGGGAAAAAGCCTTTTGTTCTTGTCGGTATGACAACGTGATATTCAAGTGCTATGGCCAGTGTTTATTTTTATAATCATAAACAGATTGGCTTTTTTTCTGATGCAATAGTTGAGGTTACTCGTGAAATATTGTGATTAAAACAAGAAATGGAAGAATATAAATCACTACTCGGCTAGAAGCAGAGTTTTCAAAACGATTTGATTTTAAATAAAGATTCATCGGGCAAGTCTTTATTTCTTCAGTTTGTGAAGAGGGCCTTTATTTTGCTTCTGTAACGAGAAATGTCAGGGCCCTAACTTACTTGGTTGTGGTAACCTCAGGAGAGAAGGGAAACTATCCGTCTTGATGTGGAATCTCCTTCACTTCCTGTTCTTGGACTTTTGTTTGGAATCCATTTCTCTAATTTCCAAAATACCGCATGCTAGTGGTTTATGGTCATCTTGGCTGAATTTAGCCCTGAAATTTGAAATTCATGTGTGCCTCTATCATAGATTGAAGTAAGCCAGGAAAGGGGGGGGGGGGGAGAAGGGAGGTCAGGAAGTCAAAAGAAAAAGAAAAAAAGGTTGGTGAAAGTAGTACTTAGCCCTAGTTGCCAAAGAAAATGAGATAGTCTTCAGACCAAATACTCCAAGAGCTTCAACCTTGAAAACTCAAGCTCCTTCCTGATTCCCCAGATAGATCCTGCCATAATGTACTCAATTCTTTTGTAGGCTTTTGAGTAGGATCATTAAAACCATCACAAACCATCACTTTGGGATATCTAGACATGTTGCTAAATGTGGATAGGTTTTGTTTCATATTGTGTACCTATTTTGTCTGTGCCTCTCTACTAGGTGCATGTGATATTTTTAAACCAGCACAGACTTGCTCTAAACTGCTTAAATGTTTATATTTGAATACAGTTGATAAAAATTATTACAAGTGTTTAACCTACTCTGCTTCAGGCAGGTCAGGATACTTCTGAGAGAGTAAAGGGGCACTAGTAATTTATACCAGGATTACAAGTTCAACCTCCTGAACTGGGATTACCAACATGCCTTGAGGGCTAGAGTCTGTCTCAGGTTTCCCCACTGCTTGGAATGCTGTTTTTCAATGGTATGTTTGGCTAGGTCGGTTGTCATTGAGATCTTAGTTTAAAAGTCAACTCAGAGGCATCTTCCTTCAGGTACCCAATGACTGTAACTAATCATTCGTTTTACTGCAGAGCACCTTGTCCTTTTTTTCTTTCTTATTCTCAGTGCCTAGAAGAATAACTGGCACAAAATGGTGCTGGAGAAGCTTGAAAAGAAGTTAAGCTGGATATAACTTACATTTTAAACAAAATTAACAGGCACTTTACTGCATGCCTACTGCAGATTAATATGAATGAGACCAAACACTAAAACATTGTGAAAACTGATACTATCCATTCCTTTACTTCAGCTACCCTTCTTTTGGGGGTCAGAGTGTGAGGCAAGGGTGTAGCCACTGGTAAAAGTACTTGGTACAAAGATTTTAAAAGTGCGGGTATTTCTTATTCACAGGAGCTAATAAAACTCTGGAATTCATTACTGTGGACTGTTGTATAAGCTTAAATACAAATCGATGGGAGGAGTTTAGATTCATCTCAGGGTGGTGGATCCTTTTTTCAGATCTGGGATACAGTTTGTAATCTATAGTGCTATTAACTCTTTCAAAATCACATTGTCAAGCAATGGACATTTCTGTCAACCTCCTTAAGGATAGTTAAGATTTAGGAAAAATAATCATTTACTCTATCTTCTTCAACCCCAATTCAAGACTTAGGATAGTGGAGCATCTTTTATTATTCATGTTCTACAGCTGAACCATTCATTGTTCTGGTATTAGTGTACCACCAACTGTTTAATGTTACAGAACTGGAAACAAGGACAACTTTCTGCCTGGTGTCATGTAACTTTAAAAAAGGCTGATAGCAAACCTCAGTTTAACAATGTTTCTCAGCAGCCTGCCTTTAAGAAACTCTATTTGCGTCAAATGTGATTTGCTGATATTCAAATATGTATGGAATGCTACCCAGTTAGGATTTAAGGAACATCTGTGATTTCATGGTTATTTGGTTTATATCCTTATCACCTTACCAAAATATGCAAATAACATACATGTATATGATTGAATGCATGTTTCTTTTAATCTGGTTTAGTTTTAAATGCAAGTATATAGTAGTCTTACAGTGTTTGGTTTTCTAAATTCTATGTAATTATCCCACATTATGTTAGTTCACAGTAGCATTTTTCCAGTAATACTGCTTTTAAGGTAGAGTACTAGTTTGCTTGAATGTTAATGTTCTTTTTAACTTCTAATACTATGTACTGTTTTTAATAATAAAAAAAAGATTAAGAACCCACAGGCTTGCACTTCAACAGCCTTTATTAATAAATAAGCAAAATGTGCTGTTTTGTAGGTAAGTGTAATTGTAGTGTGTACTGAATCATTTGCTTCTAATAAGTTGGATACAACTTACATTTTAAAACGAATATACATATGTTTTAAAAGAAAACATACTACAAACCAGCCTTAGTTACAAGCAGTGTTTTAAGTCTAAGAGCCAATACATGACTGTTAGTTTTCAGTTAGTATGTAGCATCCTTTTTTGAGGCAAGAGAAGTGCTTTGTTTGTTGCAAATATTTCCAAAGATTTAAGGAAGTCATTTAAACCTTACCAACTGGTATCCCGCCTCCTTTGTTGCCTATAGGTTTCCCAGGCAGCTGCAGACTTGAAACAGTTCTGTCTGCAGAATGCTCAACATGATCCCTTGCTGACTGGAGTATCTTCAAGTACAAATCCCTTCAGACCCCAGAAAGTCTGTTCCTTTTTGTAGTTAAATGAATCTTTCAGAGGTAAGTTTCCTTAAGTAAAACAAAAACCCACATAGTAGGTATAACTGATCAGGTGGTTTTATTTGTAGCATAGATCATTCCATGCATTTGTTTCCAGTCTTTTTCTGTTTTATAAGAAAGTGAAGATTGAAGAAACTTGTTGATTTAGTAGTCATGAACTAATCCTTTCTATGCCATCATAAAGGGGGCTAAATAGAGGATTTAATAACCATAAAGCAAGCTGGGCATGGTAGCACATGCCTATAATCCCAGTACTTAGGAGGCTAACACAGGATGCATCATGATTTAAGGAGATTGAATGCCCCTGGATTCAGTCCCTAATACACATTACACCCCATAAAACAGTTACTACAAAACTCCATTGCTATGACATGTATTTTTTTTTATAGCATTGGCCTAATGGCATATATATTTGAGGTCAAGTTACTAGATTACTTTTATTTTTATATACTTGGCAAAAATCTGCAGTGTTTATGGGGAATGACTTAAAGTACTACCAATTGATTTAGATGAATTCTGATGTTACTGCTATAACAGAACCCAGATAGGGGACAGTAGAACAAAGAATTAGGAAAGGGGGATACCTGAGTAAGAGGGTATGGAGCAGGCATTCGGAGTGAGGAATACCAGATTTTACATTTGGTTCTCATTTGTTGGACAATTGAGTACTTCTGAGTACTTCAGTAGGGTCTATATTCACTGATACTGAACCACAAGCAGCAAACTTAAACTAGTAGTGCTTTAAAAAAAAAAGATTTTGTAAATACCACACACCCTTTACTAATATTCTGACTTGCAAAGTTCAAGAAGCTGCTCCTAAAATACCTTGTTTCATGCATGTGCCCTCCCTAATTAAGCTTTGTAGACTTGGGAGTATTCTGGAAGTCTCTTGTGTAAGTACACCATGTTTCTAGTCAATACAATTATTGGTTAAGATGGCTACATTCTCTGAAACATGATGGGAGAGGGCTCTAAATAACAGGTTCTCTAAAGAATAATCTTAACAGTATTCTTTTGGAAAATTTTTTAGGTTTTTTTTTTTTTTTTTTTTTTTTTTTGGTGGTACTGAGAATTTGACTCCAGGGGTAGGGCATTCTACCTTTGAGCTGCACCCCCTGCCCTTTTTTAAACTTTTGTTTTGAAACAGGGTCTTTCAAGGTTGCTGAGGCTGGTCTTGAACCTTTCATCCTTCCACCTCAGCCTCCCAGATATTAGGATTACAAGATGTGCACCAGCACACCTGGCAAAGTTTAATATTTTTATGGTTTATTAAAGATTATTTTTAAACCAGAGTTCCTGATATAGTCACTTTACAGAGTGCTTTACTTTCATTTGACTATAAAATACTGTTTAAGCCTGATCAGCTCCTTAATAGTTTTATTTCACTGAAGTCTACAGATAAATATTTAAATGACTTGCTCAAGTTTATAAACACGACTGGGTAAGAACTCAGATTTCAAAGTAAAATAATGACTCAATCTCAGAAGTGTAAGAACTTTGTTGATACTATGATTCAAAGTAATCGAGCTAAGGAAGGAATATGTGTGAAAGCATTGCTTATCAAAAACTTGAATCTACAAATCACTTTATTAAAATACATATTATAATTTAGTAGGTCTGAGGTGAAGCTCTAAAACCTGCATTTCTTAGAAACTCTGGTTTTATATACTAATGGTCCTAGGCCTATATTGAGTGACACGGATGTAAAAATCTACATTGGAGTCTTTACAGTCATAAATAGAGCTTTTAAAAATATGGTTATCATTTTAAAAAATCAGCACAGGTAATTTAGCAACAAGCAATGTAAGAAATTACCATGATCAGCACAACTAAAAAATTTTTTTTTTTTTCGATACTGGGGATTGAACCCAGGGGCATTCTACCTCCGAGCTATACCCCTAGCCCCATATTTTATTCTTTATTTTGAAACAGGGTCTTACTAAGTTGTGGAGGGCCTCACTAAGTAGCTGAGGCTGGCCGTGAAACCATATCCTCCAGTGTCAGCCTCCCAAGTAGTGAGATTACAAGCGTGTGCCACGCCTGGCATCCACTACATTTTAATATATTTATTCCTTTTCTTTTACAAGGAATCATTTTTCAGTGGTATACCGTTATTTAAATGTACTTCATTTAATAAATAATAATATTGGAATTTCCAAATTTGAGGCTACAGTGAGGAATAAACCTTGGATCTATATGTATACTTTACCTCTAATTAAGATAGTTTCTATAAGTAAATTGAGTCAACAAGGAATATTTAAAATTTTAATACTTGATAATCATAGTCAATATAGTACTTTGGTCTTCACCAGAAGCATGAAATGTGTTTTTGCAGAATCCTTGTGGAAAAAACCTTGTGAGTTTGTTGTTCTATTAAGTGAAGTTAAAACTGCTTGTTTTTCACCATAGCATTGGTTTTTTAATATCTCAGATATTTCAAAATATCTCAGATTTTCAAATAAATGTAAAGATGAACCATGCATCTACCATTCTGAATTAATGCTTTATACCTTTTTTTTGTGTGTGTGGTACTGAGTATTGAACTCAGGGGCATTCTACCTCTGAGCCACACCCCCAGCCATATATTTTTTATTCTTTATTTTGAGATAGGGTCTCACTAAGTTGCAGAGAGACTCATTAAGTAGCTAAGGCTGGTCGGGAACCCAGATCCTCCTGTCTCAGCCTCCCAAGCACCGAGATTACAAGCATGCACCACCATGCCCGGCTTCGTTTTAATTTTTAAACAGTATGTTTCTAAGTTGAGGCTGGCCTTGAACCTGAGATCCTTCTGTCTCAGCTTCCCAAGTACTGGGATCACAGGTGTGCATCATCACCCTGGCTGTTTTTACTTTTTATTACATGTTATTATATAGTTTTGAAACATATTGTTAAGGCATAACTATTACTGAGATTTGCGTCTGTGTGTATATATATGTGTGTGTGTGTATCATTTTATCTGTTATATAAAATGCTACATAATCTTCATTAGGCTTTGCCACACTGCTCTCCCAAGTACTCTTGTTCATTTTCAAAGGCTGTTCAGCTTTTTCTTGATATTTGACTTTTATATTACTTTATTATAAAAATCTAAGCAAATTAATGTGTATAAACAGAATGATAGATACTTTAGAATGGTTATAGAAAGAATTGGATTTTGGATTTTACTGCCTACTATATCAGGTTCTTCCCACTCTTAAAAACTGTCATCTTAAAAAAAAAAAAAATAGATAAGGGGACAGGTTTAATGGAAAGCCCGTTAGAAACTGACATTTGAATGATTCCTCTAAAAATACAGATGTTCCTCGACTTAGGGTTATATCCCAAAATGTATTTAAGACACCCAACTTCCAAACATAACAGTTTAGCAACATAGCATACATTGTGGGGTACTGGTTGTTCACCCCCTTGACCATGCAGCAGTCTGGATTAACACTCACTGCTGCTGCTAAGCATCACCTCAAGAGGGTGATACTGAATGTCACTAGCCCAGGAAACAAAAGTATGAAGTAGTATCTCCTGAATGGTATATCACTTTTTTTTACACCATTGTAAAGTTGAAAAATTTTAAGCTGAGCCATTATAAGGTGGAGATCATCTGTGTAAGATATTCTGTTATTCAAAAAAGGACATGAACAGTTTATTAAAAAACTGAGAAAATAAAAAAGGGTAACTAAGTATTCATGAAGAAAATGTAAAAGTGTGTTTTTTGATGCCTCATCCTAATTCACCTTTTTTTTTTTCCTTCCCTTTTCAGGTTTCCCAAACCACTTCTTATGAACCAGTGAATATTCAAGAGCTAAATTTGAAGCCTGTACAAAAGCTTATCTTTTAACACATGTGCCATAATATTCAAACTTTTTGTCAGCCTTTAACATCTACCTCTGAGTTTTCATGAATTTCTATTTCACAAGGGTGATTATTTTATATACACTGGCAGCAGCATACAATAAAACAGTATAAAAATTTTTTGCTTTATTATTGGTATAAAATAATAAACTGTTTTCTGGACATCTGAAGGGGTTTAGGGAAAATTTTTAGTGTTTCTTCCACCAGTTCTTCTCATACGACTTTCTGCCTTACATTTGGAGACTGCTAAGGAATTCAAGGTAAGTTGCAAATCTTTAGTCTTTTAATGTTGGGAGGAGCTAAGTTCTAGTTTCTGTCCTTGAGTTATTTACAGGGTTAACATCGTTTTAATAAAAACACTTTAAAGACTTTCCTTTGTAGAGGTATTACCAGTTATACCTGGTAGTTAATTACTTCATAACAGAAGGCTCTAATGGTAGCAGAGAGAAAAGACTGGAAATAAGAATTCCATTAGAAGGAAGTAAGGCTGGCCGTGGTAACGCACACTTGTAATCCCAGCATTTGGGAGGCTGAGACTGAGGATCCAAGTTCACGGCCAGCCTCAGCTACCTAGTGAGGCACTCTGCAACTTAGTGAGACCCTGTTTCAAAATAAAGAATAAAAAATAGGCCTGGGGGTATAGCTTGGAGGTAGAATGCCCCTGAGTTCAATCCCTAGTACTGCCAAAAAAAAAAAAAAAAAAAAAGAGGAAGTAAGATAGACTTCAGAATCTGAGACAAGGCCTAAACTCTCACCAAACTTATTTTAGTATTTGCTACACAAAGGGGCAATTCATGGCACTTGATCATTTGTTCAGACATGAAGATTTATGAAATCAACAAATGTCATTTTTGAAAAGGACATTCTGTCACAAATAATTTACCAAGTTCAAAACAGGCATATTCAGCAAAAAGCCAATATTGTTTCCTCAGTACTTTATAAATGGAATTTTCTTCTACTTGTATCCATTTCCCGAGGCTGAAAGAGGAGAAAGAAAAAAAAATAGTGAAAAACAACGTAGGTTAAGGTAGTAAACACTAGTGCGGAAAACTGCATTTGTCTCTGAGACCCTGAAGAGTTGTCTTAGGTCTAATATAAAAGTATTGAAGTTACTTTTGTAAAGTATACTCTAAAAATGTCATTTTAGTATGTATAACTGTTTACAAGACAAAATAATATTTCATAATACTGATATTTTCATTTATGGTTTAAGATGATCTCTAAACTTGCATGAAATTTCTATAGTAATAATTCTCAAGAAACATACAGTAGAATCATCACATTGCAGTACAGTTGAAAACAGATACTGGGCCTCACCCTCCTAGCTGATCCAGTAGATCTGGAATGGGGAATGTGGCCCCAGAATTTCCATTGCTAAGGTGATTATTTATGTTATTTCAAATAAGCAGGGTTAATCAAGAGACCCAGATACTATATCAAATTGACTAGCTCATGGAGGAAGAAACTCAGAATCCCAAAGTTTAAAGTGTATGGCAGCTTCCTTCTCATTACATACTTCTAAAATGATTTAAATAGGGTTTCCAGAGAGCACATACCTTATGTATCCATTCATACTCTCCGTATTTAGAATCAAAGGTTCCTTTCTGAAGAGATCTTAATTTTAAGGTAAAACGTGGTCCAAGTTCCTGAATACCTACTTTCTTTTCACTCTTGAATATGTATCTTCAAAGACAAAATAAGAGATTGTTAAAATACTAAAGAAATAATTGTTGGATTTATGACAGGTCTTAAAAGATTTGTCATTATGAATTAGAAAAATAGGTTCATATTAAAGGGTAGAACATATGCCTAGAATGTACACGACCCTGGGTTTGCTCTGTGTGTGTGTGTGTGTGTGTGTGTGGTGTATGTCACTCACAAAATAGGTTCAGACTGAAAATGTGTTTGATGATTAACAAAACCCAAGGCATAAATTCCTTACCTGTGAAATCTGAAGAAAATATAATCCCGTTGATTGTGGAATGTGGCAACCTGCCTTCCGATAAATTGAGGATTATGAGGAAAGAGAGAAGCAAACATTCGTCCAATTGAATGACCCAGCCGTGTTGTAAAATTATTCAGAATTATTTCAGGTACATGTTCTGTGGGGTTCTTGCCTCTTCTCTACAAATATAATGAGAAATCAGAACAAATTAAGCTATCTGCCAAAACTACCTCGCATTGCCATTTGAAGTGTCAGAATTTAGATAGCAAATTTGAGAATTTTAAGGTTTTTTTTTTTTTATGACAAATTACCACATATGGTTTAAACTCACCTAGATGTATTTTGTATTTTAATATGTAGCGAATGCACCAAACAAAAAGTCCCCTTAGAAAATCAATGTGTATCATAATAATGAGGGCTATGGCTCGTCTGCCATAACTCAATTACCGTCTCACAAGGAGATAACAGTACTATCGATTTAATCAGGAGACCGAATAATCACTTAAATCTGTAAGATAATCTAATCAAATAACACGAATCAATATCAATCATGGGGTGTGTTAAAACTTACCTTTATTTCTTTACGAAGACGCACACTGCTCAATTTAAAGTGAGCAGTTGGACCATCTGGCAAGTGACTCAAAATAAGCCCATCTGCACATAAAAGTTAAGGACATTGAACTCTATAATTTAAATTGTTTAAATAATTATGTCCAAAGATCCCTAAAATCTCATTAGGTGGATGTGTGTATTCCTTTGGGCTAGGTGATACTTTACTACACTCCCTAAATCTTTCAAGAAAAGAGATTAAACTGGGTGTGGTGGTGGGTGCCTATAATGCCAGTACTTGGGAAGCTGAGACAAGAATTGCAGGCTTGAGGCCAGCCTCAGCAACTTTGGTACACCCTATTTCAAAATGAGAAATAAGGAGCCGGGCGTGGTGGCGCATGCTTGTAATCCCAGCATTTGGGAGGCTGAGACAGGAGGATCCGGGTTCGAGGCCAGCCTCAGCTACTTAGTGAGGCAGTCTGCAACTTAGTGAGACCCTGTTTCAAAATAAAGAATAAAAAATAGGGCTGGGGGTGTAGCTCAGAGGTAGAATGCCCCTGAATTCCATCTCCAGTACCGCAAAAAAAAAAAAAAAAAAAAAAAAAAAAAAAAAAAAGAGAAATAAGGACTGGAGTATAACTTGGAGGTAGACTGCCCCCAAGAGCATTCTATCTCTGAGCTGCACCCTTAGCCCTTTTTATTTTTTTGAAATAGGGTCTCACTAATTTGCTGAGACTGTCCTTGAACCTATGATCCTCCTCTCTCAGCCTCCCAAGTACTGGGATTACAGGTGTGCACCACCCTTTTTTTTTTTTTTTAATATAGTCAATACCCTTAACAGGGTATCTTGGGCTTTCAACTAAAATAGGTGAAAAATCTACTTAATGACCACTATTCAAGCAGGAATAAGACACCATAGGATTCTAGAGTGTAGACACAAAAATAGAATATAAGTTTACTCATCTTCAGAAGACTTACTACCCTAAAAATGCTTTTTAATGTTGGTATGGTTAAGTTATGCTATCAGCTTTGAATATCACCCCACAAGTTTAGAAACTAGTAAGTGGCATTGTTGAAAATCAAGGTTACTAATATTTCTTGAGATACACTCTTAGGATTACTATACTACAAATGAAATATAACACAACAGCAGGGTTAACAACCAAAAGGCTCTAAAAATTCTGGCTGTAGCAAACAGAACTTACCCATTCAACATCCTCAAGTCCTTGTACCACAACCTAGCTTTAACCTTTCCTTTAGTTTTCAATGAATAAATTTTGGCTATTGTCTATTTGTACCACAAATAGAATTGGTAGCAACAGCCAGGGCTTTCAATTTTTCATTTACTTTTTATTTGTTAGTTAAAGCAAAGTTTTCACACTTTTAATTCAGAATCAAGACTATTTCAAACCTGTTTGCACAGAGATTTATAAAATAAATGCTGCCATCTGGTTATCTTCAACTTGCCTCCCCCAACCAAATCTTACTGCTTTCATTTTCACAAATTCTCACTTCTATAGCCTCCTCCTGACTGTTTCTGTATTAAGATCCTTGAGATTCTTCCCACCTAGCTAGATCACTAAGACACTGTTGTGGTTGGTCCTACCTCTTTACTTCAAGTACGTTTTCTAATATAGACTATAAATTAAGTCTATATTTAGGCCTTGGACTCCACTGTCATATTATCTACAATAGCTTCTCACTTGGTAGATGAAAATCAAACTTGAGTACCTTCAAGGTCTTGACAGCTACAGCTAATTTCACATATTCTAGCCCTGACTCATCTACAGAATAAAAGACATCAGTATGGGATTAAGTCATTGTCATGGAAATACCTTTCTTCCCACCTAACTGAATTTAACTCTTGGAAACAAGATCTGTTTTCTTACAGGTTTTAGTGCCTACCACACTGAAGATTATCAGCAAACATCTGAATTATTTTTAAAGAATCACCACAGGTTCAAGCTCATGAAGTAAAGCCAAGTATTTCTGTATCATTTGCACATTGAGAAAATTATAAAACATTAAGGGGTTAGGAGGTATATAAGTCATTTCTTCCAATCCAAATTAAGGCTTGAGTCCTTTCTAGAACATTCCCACTAAGTTAAGGTTGGTGTCAAATGCAAAGTACAAAATTCAAATTCAATGCTTTTGTGTGTGTGTGTGTGTGTGGTACTGAGGATGAAACCTGGGGGCATCCTACATCCCAGCTACAGCCCAAGCTCTGTTTTTTATTCTTTATTTTGAAACGGTCTCACTAAGTTGCAGAGGGCCTCACTAAGCAGCTGAGGCCGGAGGATCCTCCAGTCTCAGCCTTCCAAATGCTGGAATTACAAGCATGTGCCACCATGCCCGGCTTCTAAATTCAGTGCTTTCTAAAAAACTTCCTAGTACCTACATTGTACAAACTTTGTTATTACTAACCTATGACACAAATCATGCAAAATAAGAGTTACGCCTATTTCAGTAAAGAGGAAGAGATTGACAGTATACCCTAAAAGATGACCAAAGAGAAAACTATTTCTATATTCTAAATAAAAAGACAATACAATTTTATAAAGAAAAGGCAATGTAAGCTTTCTGAAGGGTATAGATGGTAGGTGTCAAATTTGTGTGCCTACATAAAATATCTCAATAAAAAGGTATATTGAATTAATGCCTGCTTCTTAAAATGGAAGCTATAGGGTACATTTTCTTATTTTTGAAAATATACTTTAAAAGAGAGTGAGGAAAACTTTCTTTATAAAAAAGGATACTTGGAGTTTTACGATCTTCATTAATAACGATCAGATCTGTGAAATCTCTTGAGATGCATTGTGGAATAATTTTTTTCAGAGCCAGTCCTCTTCTGTAATAAACATGTGAGTCTGGTATAACTGTGGAGAGCTGTTCACAGAGTCGAACTGTTCTCTGCAAAATAAAATAAGTTCTCAAAAATGAAAAAAAAAAAAAATGTTATGTAGTACATTCTCAGCAAGGGATAGCAATTATTTTAGATGGTGTTATTAATAGAGAGCGAAAGAATGAAACCAGGACAATGTTTAATCAAAAACTATCATGCTAAGCAGTAGTTCTCAACAAGGGGTGAATTGGCTCCACCAAAAGAGACTTGGCAATATCTAGGGACATTTTGTTGTTTCTACTGGCACTCAGTGGATACAGGCTGGGGATGCTGCTACAGATCCTATGGAGAATCATAATAAAGATTACAGAGCCCCAAATGTTAATAGATCTGAGGTTGAGAAATCTATCCCAAAGAATCATGCTTAGTGAACCTACATCATATCACAAGTTATTTTTGTTTAGCTTATCCACAACCGTTATCTAATGCAATTAACTATTTAACTCTCTGAACAGTACTTTAAATAGAAGTAAAAGAATTAAGAATTAAAGAACCATAGTAATCAATATGTTTACCCCATGAGGTCTATCTGATGTTGTGATGAGAATCTTGGGAGATGTCTGTCTGTTGAAGTAAGAAGCAAATTCATCTGTAGCTTCATCATAAGCAACCTGAGAACAGAGAAGAAATAATTTTACATCAAACACTCTGCTGGGCAGGGATTTTAAAGAATTTTTTGACATCGATTACCAAGCTGAACCAATTTAAGGAAGATGCAGAAGGGACTAGTATAAATGGCAATCCAAAGAAGTTGGATAATTTCCCCTCTGTAGAATACAAGTAAAAAACTAGATAAAATTATAAAAAAATCATTTCAGGGCACAGACAGACATTTACTCTAGAAAAATACAGAATGGATACAGAAATGGGCAAAAATATTGGGAGGGTAGAGGTGAAACCCACACAGCTTTGCCAATCAGGGGTTGAAGATCCAGTTCAGGGGGGTGTGAACCAGCCAGAAATTTAAAGGGGTACTCTGAAAGTGAAAGAGACATAGAGTAGCTGGGGTAATCTCCCCACAAACCCAAGATTGATAGCTAACTTCATACATGTTGGGGGAAGATCTGAGAAAGAACCCACTGAAAGTGGAAGGCAAGGGATTCTTGAGAACTTGCTGTAACTTTAAAGACATTCCTCAACCCACACAGAGCTCAGATGGGAAAAGGTATGCATGTCTTAAGGGCTTGGGTGTCTCAACACTCTACCTACACTCACTGGCAATTCCAAAGTTTAAGTTCTGGCAAATTACTAAACAACCAAAACAACAACAAACTCTAAAAATAAATGAACCCAGAGAGGCTATCTTATTTTGTCTGAAATGTCCAATTTTCAACCAAAAAATCTATTAGGTATATAAGAAACAAGAAAGTATGACCCCAATTGGAGAAACAGTCTCAGTTACTGAGTGAGTTCAGGTGTTGAATTTAGTCAAGACATCAAAGCAGCTCTATTTAATATAGAATTTAAAGGAAAATACAGATGTAATAGCAGATCTGACACTGAGAAGAATCAATGAACCTGAAAATTGACTAATATACTATCCAGTCTGAAGAACAGAAAACAATCACAGAGAGTAGAGCAAAGTTAAGCAAACTTGTAGGATAATGTCAAATGTTGCAATATTATATGTAGGGTGCCCAAAAGGAGAAAAGAAAGGGACAGGAAAACTATTTGAAGAAATAATGGTCGAAAACACCACAAATTTTATCAAAAACCCTAGCTTACAGATACAGAAGGCTCAGCAATTCCCATGTAGGATAAAAAGAAAGTGATATCTAAACACATTTAAGCCAAACATTTAAAGGCCAACACCAGAAAATTTTGGAAGATATAAAAGAAGGTATAGGGAAATAATAGTGGAAATAATGAAGGAAAAATGCAGTGGAATGATAAATTCAAAGTATTAAAAGAAAAAAGCTGAGAATTTTATATTTTGCAAAAAATCATCTTTTAAAAATGAAGGCAAAATATGCATATTTTAAGATAAAAACAGGTAATTTGCTATTGAATTTTCTACAAAGACAAAGGAAAGTTCTACAAGTTGAAAAGAAGACACAAGATGGTGGTACATATGACAATAACATGAACAAGGTTGGAGAAAATAAAGCTATGCTAGCATAAACTTGATGTTATGCACAGAACTGTTATTTGTTTGAAATAGGCAATGATAAATTAAATATGCATGTTCTAATTCTTTTTTTTTTTCTTCCAATGTTGGAGACAGAACAGAGGGCCCTGTGAATTCTAAATGAGCAGTACTCTACCACTGTGCAATACCTCTGGCCCTGATGCATGTTGTAATTCTAAGAGCAACCACTAAATAAATAAATATATATATATGTACATACAGCACATATGTATATACAGCACATATGTATATACAGCATAAAAAAATTAAAATGGCATCGTAAAAAAAATATCCAATACGAAAGAAAGCAGCCAAGAAAGAAAGGAAAAACAAATATATATTGAGAAATAAAGCAAAATTGCAGATGTATATCTAACTGCATCAGTAATTGACATTAAATATTGCCACACTGAATACAAAAGTAAAATCTAACTATATGATTTCAATAAATGACACATTTTAAGTTCAATGCCATAAACAAACTGAAGGTAAAAACATGAATATATATGTATACACACACACACCCCTTTTGTGAGTGTGCTTGGTGCACTGATAAACCACAAATCCTTAAAACATATCCTAATACATAAATGCACAATCAATACACATTTGCTGGAAGACTGGATGACTGAGTGAACAACTAACTATACTGGAAGAAATGAAAGAATGTTTATAGCAGTATTACTTGAAAGCAAATAATTACCAAACCAAGTTTTCTTTTCTTTTTTTTTTTAAAGTCTAGAGAAGCTTTTATTAATTACTAAATTCCTTTCTCTCATTTAAAATCTTTCATCTTGTTTTTTGGGTTTTTTCTGCAGCTAAACTAGAAATTTATGGTCCTCTTCCCTTCCCTAAAAGACATTCTTTCTTAATTATATTCTCAGATTTTCTTGTCAGCCTGCTTTAAGGAAATAATGGAGGATAAAATGCAGTGGAATGACAAATTCCATGTGTACAAGCATATTCAAAGTTTTAAAGCCTTGATTCACTGCAGTATTGCAAACTAAAGAGAAAACATGTAAAGTGGGAGGTCATCTTAAAACCAAAAGTTTTATGAGAATACAAAAAGTATTATCAAATATTATCCTTGGGTATCAAAAATATCTTACAAAACTTACAAACACAGTATGAAGGATTTTTTTTTTCTTTTTTTGGGGGGAGGGTACTGAGGACTGAACCCAGAGCTATGCCCCAGCCCTTTTTATTTTTGAAACAGGGTCTTGCTAAATTGCTGAGGCTGGCCTCAAACCTGCGATATTCCTGTCTCAGCTTCACAAGTACAGACATGTGCCACCATGCTCAGCCTGAAAGTTTCTTTTAAAACATTAAACATGCTATTTGGAGATTAAATTACAAATGTAACAGTTTACCTAGTCATAAATGAGGTTCATTTGTAGAAAATAAACATTTATTGCATTTCTCTATAGTATTATTGGGAAAATCAAGTATGAAACAACTTATACCAAATAAGATAATACGTCAGCATTATAGCTGGATTGGTCTACTATACAACTTTACCAGCTCACATTACATATCAACATATGAATTATTAATCATTCAAGTTCACTTAAGATTCAAATGTTACCTCTTCATCATTAGGGTCTACTGTGGTTTCATCATAGACTCGCTGGTTGTCAATGGTCTTGGGTATAGGTTTTGGTGGAGCCTAAATAGAAGAAAAAGATTATAAGTATTTACATTATTTATTGCAGAATAGTTGGGAAAGAAAGAAATCTATAAATAACCGCAAACCACATTCTGTTTTCATTTCAACCTACTGTGATTACTATAACTACATCAATCCTAATAAGAAAATTGAATAGCGACACTGCTTTTCTGAGCAAAACATATATATACTGGAAAAATGGCTAACATTGAATTAAATGCTTGAAAGTAGGCAGAAGTAGCAGAGAGAAGTAGGAATCATGATAATTATCCACCATTGAGAAAAATATCAAACAGTAAAAAAAGCAAACAACAGGAGAGAAAAAATTACAAGTATATATGCATGTGAGATTGTTTCCATACTTCGAAAAAGCTATTCAGAAATATATAACAAAAACTATCCATTAGCCAAGTAATTCTTTTTTGGTAATAAGGATTGAATGAGCTATAACTCCAGTCCTTTTTATTTTTTTCATTTTTAAACAGGGTCTTGCTAGATTGCACATAGTCTCACTAAATTGCTGAGACTGGCCTCGAACCTACAATCCTGATGTTTCAGCCTCCTAAGTACCAGGATTATAGGTACACACCACCATGCCCAGCAACTGACCAAGTAATTCTACTCTGGGGAATTTATGGCAAGGAATCGGGGCGGGGGGGCAGCATCTATACAAAGAAATGTATAGTATCACTATTCATAATGGAAATAAACAGTAGATGTCCAACAACAGAGTAATTACTGAACATATTATAACATCAACATGAGGTGCTATAATAGAGGAAGAAACTGTATAAATGGCTATCAAGGACTAAGAACAGAATTATAAGACTATACTAAAACTAATTACAGATACATGTAAACTAGAAGAGACATGAAAAAAATAAGAACTGATAAGCTATTCAGAATTTTATTATGAAACATACCATAGTGAGTTTTAAGTAATACTTAAAGGAGGTAATTCTAAGAATTCATCTTTCAGTTCAAAAATGAGAATGATGATAATTTCAAGCAGCAGTTAGCATATTAACTAGACAGATTATTGAAAACTTTCAAAGATACTAACATTGCCTCATATATAGAATTTTGCAGGTCAAAGGAGTCTAATATTGACAATTTCATGTGATTTAACCTAATACTGTTAAGAGACTGCATAAAGAAGTAGGGTTTAGTATGTATGTAGTCTTAATTCCTACCTGATATGAGATAAAAATAGGGATATTGTATGTTTTAAAAATTTCCAAGTACTAGGATACCTCAAGTAACCTAGGAATATGTATATGTAAAATGAAAATCAGTTGTGCAACAATGTGGGAATATTCAGTAGTTTAAAAATTTCAGTAGAAAGATCACACTTCTAATAAACACAACTGCCGAATCATTTCTTAATGCATTCTGTTCTTTTCTTTGCCATAATTAGTCCAGGTTTCACCTGGCTCCCACTCTTAAGTTTGATATAATCCATATCAGCTCTAATTCTTACATAACTTCATTTGAGTGGAGAAGAAGCTCTATTCTGCCTTCCTGACAAAAAGCCTTTGCTTCAAGTCACAGGAGCTAAATCCCAGACTAACTTGGTGAACTTCTCCATTCTCCAAGTCAGCAAAGGTTTCTCTGTGTCTCAAACATACAAAGTACCATCAATATATTTATTGTTTAGGTATACCAACATACATTACAAAAGAATAAAAAAGTACATGGGAAAAATGTTATGAGTGGACGTCTTTGGAGGGAAAAGCCATCAAGAACAAGCAGGCAAGGGGCTTCCAACATTATTTGCTAAGCTGGGCAAAAGGAGTTTGCTATGCTATTCTTTAATCCTTTTGTACATCTGAAATATTTCATAAATTTTATAAGACATCAATGTAACATCATGAAACATTAATCTAAGATAGAAGTAGATAGCTAAAAATTTTATTTACCTTATCACCAAGAGCCTCTCTCTCTTTTTTCAATTTTTTCTTAGCTGCCAACTTTTCCTAAAGGGTTAAGAACAGACGATCAGTATTGAAAACTCACTTATATCACAAACACATATTGAAACTACAAATTACTAATGCTATAAATATTTGGGAAACCTTTGTAATTATTAAAATAACCATATAGACATAGATTTTTTTACAGCTGAATTATTTTAAGCCAAATGAGATGGCTAATCAATAAGATTTAACAACTATTTTGCTTCTTCAAAAATGGCAAATTTGAGCACTTAAAATTTCACTAGCTTTAACTTTTATATAAAGACTCAAATTAAGTTTATAAAAGTGTAAAATGTATATCTAAACAAATTAGGAAGTTTTGTTTTTCGTAAGTGCTTACATCCTAAAGATCAGTTATGATGCTTCTCTTGGAAAGCACTAAAAAGAAATAGAAACAGGAGAGTTCTAGGCTGTTTCCAATAAAATCATCATTAGTATCCTCTTATTTTATAAACAAAATATGCTTTAAAATTAGAACTTGCAAGGTCGGGTAGATTTATTACAAATCTGTACCTCCCAATTTCCGAACAGCATCCTTTACACACAATGCTAACCATTCTCTTTTCCCAGTGCTTATGGACCCTCAATCCATTAGGTCTCAAACATCAAAGTCTCAAAAAGCCTTGTAGGACTTCCCTCCCCCATACTCGTATACCACAACGGGTTAGATGTCCCTTGTAGGTACCCAACTGGCAGTTATGATGAATAAGGATCAATCCTAGGCCTTAAACAGTCTAATAAAGAATATTATGTGTGAACGTCTAAGATACGCAAAAATACACACATGTTTTCTTCCAATAGCAAGTTAACCACAAATAAGCACTATGACCTTTAGAAAGTGGTTCGAACCCCTCTACATTTCAGTTTGTTTTTCTCTCCTAACAGTATACGGCTGTAAAGAAAAAAAAAATACAATTACAAAAACCTTGGCAGTACTAACTTTAGTAAGAGTCCCAGAACCAACTTTGGACTTGTTATGTATTGCTTGTGTTACATATTTCGGAAATAAACCAACTTTAGGTACAGTGGGCAAAACAGTGGGGATGAAACTTTCGTGTTCTAGGGGCAGAGGGGATGATTTTCACTAGAACGTCCGGGTGCCTTCTGACTGGCGAACCCTAGGAAGGAGCTGGCAATGAAACCTCTGATGCTCTAGTAAAAGGCTGTAACTCTCCTAAGCAGAACGAGGGAGCCAGAACACTTGAGCCACCGCATCACGCTCCAGCCCAAGCGCTGCGCGAACTTGAAAACCGACCCCTACCGCGGACCAAGAGGTCCGTGCGCCCCCAACCCCTTCGCAGGAGCAACACGCATGCGCCCCGGCCCCCGCTACCTTCCGCTGCTGCTGCTTCCACCGCGTGAACATCAAGTGTCGCCGCTGCTTGTTCTTAATCTCCGAAATGCTGAAGCCTGGGGGAAAGGCAGCCGCTTTCGGGGGCTGTACCCCGCTTTCTGCCGCGCCATCCTCCGCGGCTGCAGCCTCTTGTGGGTCTTCGGAAGCGGCTTTCCTTTTCAGGGTTTTCTTCCCGCTGCCGCCACTCTTTTCCCCGGCCTTCGCCATGTTGTTTGCTCCTGTACGGAAGCGGAAGTGGCTCTTTTCTTTGACCCGGTCCCTGGGCTTTTACTTCCGGGGTCGCTAAAGTCTTGAAAAAAAAAAAAAAAGAGACTGACTTGTGAGCTTTAGACATTTGAGAATGTGCCAAAATGAGGCTTGAAGAAAGTATAGACGGCTTGCACAAATAGTGTGAGAAGCTATAATGTAATACGTGATATAGGAGAAATAGAACAGTACATTGCAACTTTAAGATTTTCAGAATAAGCTTGGTTGAAAAAGGTTACATGGAGTCAAAAGTTGAAGGGAGGTAATAGGGTCAACTATGCAGTTATGGGGGTGGTGGGGAGCTATGCAGTTATGTTTCTCGGAATAACAACTCCAAGAAAAAGTGGTTAAATTAGAGAAAAGCTGTCCAAAGAGAACAGCCACCTCTGAGGCTCCTAGTCAGCAGAAAGGCTAGCTTGTTCAAGAAATACCATGGAGGCCAGGAGTCAAATAAAAAGAGATTAAAGAAGAGAGAGAGGGATTGATATCATGTAGGGTTTTTGTAAGGACTGGGTTTTATTTTATACAGGATGCAGATCTTTTGGAGGATTATGAGAAACAAAAGGAGTGATATGATCTGACTCACATTTTAATTTATCTTTTATTTCATTTTACTCTTTTGCAGTGGTGGGGATCAAACCCAGAATCTTGTGTATGCTACTTAAGCGAAATGCCATTGAACTGCATCCTCGGTTCCCTTAGATTACATTTTAGAAGCATCACTCATATTCTTTTTTAAAAAAGAGGATATATAGTATAGTATGCCCATGTGTTGAAGGCTTGGTCTCTGCTGCAGAAAACCACCTTTTCTTGGAGTTGTTATTCCGAGAAACATAACTGCATAGCCCCCCCACACACACACACAAGGACTGAACCGTAAAACAGTACCACATGAAGAGCTGGAGAGAAAAAAGAGGACCCAGAAAAGGAGAATGAGAAAACAAAATCAAGATTCTGTGGTGTCGTGGAAGTCAAGTGAAGGCATTGTTTCTTTCATAGTTAAATTTGCTATATTCTTCATTTTAATTTTATGAAAATGTCCCCAAACAGTGACAAAAGAGTCCTTGTTGGTATTGTTAGAAGTCAACTTTCTACAAACTGCTTTCATTTCAAATGTTATATTCCAATAGCTACATTGAGTGTTTTGGTAATCCAATACTTTGGTGTCCAAACTTCATTTTTCACCCATTCAAGTTCTTTTTAACAAAAGCAAGATATTGGACATCAAAAATGTGTCTTCCAGAATACAAGCTCCATCTTTAGCTACTTTTGGGCTCAAAGTCCAAAAATTGTGATTGAAAAACTAAAAACACCATGTTTAGATCCAAAACTAGATTTGAATTATGCAATACAATAAAAAGGAAAACATAGTGTTTAGTTTAAAAGTGACCTATATGTGATTTATTGGCTGCAATAAATTATATAATGTTAAATAGTTTATTTTTGTATTAGGATGATCAGACCAAAAATAAAAGAGAGTAGAAAAAAGAGGAAGAGACAAGCCATCATATGAAAAATGTGGACCAAAAAAATTTTTTTTTGAAAATCCCTTTCTAGTCTGTTGAACCAAAATAAATTTGGCCTAAATTAGCATCCTTAATGGAAGGATAAATTTGGCCTAACATGGCCTCTGTATATAGTGAACTACAAACTAGGTTGATGTATAGACAAATTGTAACCTAAGAGTACACACTTGCAACCAAGCAACTGATTCTCAGCCAATGTAGCAGCTGAACTTGCATCCAGAAGCTGAAAGCTGTCAAAGCAACACAAAATGAATAAACCAAATACCAACTTCAGCTAACCAGGTTGTTTCTATATGTGACTGCCTTCCCTCAAGCTATAAATATGATCTGCACATGTAGTGTGTGTGTGTGTGTGTGTTGGCGGGGTGGGGAGCCTTCTGAACCATCTCTTTGGAATGCTGCCTGGTTCTAGAACCTTTTTTCTTCCTCAAGTAAACTGTTAAATTGAACTGGTCTAGCTTTTTCTTTTAATAAGTCCTAACATTTTATCTCCCTACACCATTTCATCAGAAGACACAATCCTGAAATAGATTTAGATAACTGTCTTAACTTTATTCAAAGTGCCCTAAAAATAAGACCATATGGTGTTTAATATACAACTTTCCTATTTTTCTCCTCCATGCATTATTTATAGTAACACTTGTGTGAATTGAAAGAGTTTTTATGAGCAGAATAAAACTCTATTCTGAAGAAGTCATGAAAACATTAATTCAGCAATGCTATTTGCCATAGTTTAGGTCTGGAGAGTCTCCTTAAGTCACACATGTTAATAGTTTGGTCCCCAGCTTGGTACTATTGGGAGGTGGTAGAGCCTTTAAGAGATTGGGTCTAGTAGGCAATCTTTAGGTCACTGGGACATGGCCTTAAAGGGACTAGTGGGACCCCAGTCTCATTCTCTCTTGTTTCCTGGCCAGGAGGTTTGCTCTAACTCACGCTCCCTCTCGTTGACATCTACCATTCCCGTGGGAGGCCTGAAAACAAAGGTTCACCTGGTCATGGTTTAGAACCTCTAAAAATGTGAGACAAAACAAATCTTTTCTCTTTATATGTTGATTATCTCAAGTATTATAGTGTCAGAAAGCTAACACACTACTAAGTGCATAGGATGGGCAAGTGTGATGGAAACACTGAATCAGAACTCTTATCAGGTCTTGAACCTGGTACTTAGCTGTTATAAAATCTCAGTTAAATCACATAATCTCTGTGAACCCCCATTTCTTTTTAAACTGGGGCCAATTATACTACCATATAGTTTGTATAGAGAGAAGCAGATGCCAACTAGCTGTTTTTATTACTTCTATTGTTTTATTATTTCTTGTATTATCTTAATGTAAGTCATACATTATTTGTTGCTAAGACATCATGTTTACCTTTAAGTAGGGTGTAGATTAGAAAATGAGGAGACATAAGTCTAATGTGTTAAATGTTGAGTGGATATCAGCATAGAGAGCTTCATTGAGTCCATTTTAGCCATTTGCTTTTCCTCAATAATTGCTTCATTATCCATAAGTTTCAAGGCCCATTCCAAGTAGGGTATATAAAACACTCTTTTAGTGTTTAATAAATATTATTTGCTTATTTGTTTTGATTCTGACATTTGAGGTACTCTGGGGTACAACCGTTAGATACCAGATGGATTCAATGATTCAAGCTAAGACTTTGTTTAGAAAATTTGATCTCTGTACTCTTTATTTACTTATTTTATAGGTAAAGTATTTACTAGCAGGAGATAATTCCAATTTTATATAAGCAATCTCAGTCAATTGAAGGTAAGGAATGACCAAATGATTATATGAGATAAATATTACCATGATAACAACCACAGAGAATTCAAGAAAAGTCAACTATAGGATAATATCCCCCACAAAATAAATTAGAAACTACAAAGTAAAATCATATCAAATCCAATTATATATTGAATTTGGACCTTATCTAAGGCAGTTTGTCTCCAATATGTAAGAATGGTTAACTTTTTAAAAATTACACATAATATTATAAAGTTACAACTTAAACAGTTATCTATCCTTGCTAAAATAAACTACCATATTTCAGAAGCTGAAAAGAGAATTAATAAACAAATAGATCACCAGGCATCCCTGGCTGGTTGAGATAGGAGGATTGCAGGTTTGAGGTCAGCCTCGTCAAATTAGTGAAACCATTAACAACTTAGCAACATACTGTTTCAAAATAAAAAATAAAAAAGGCTGGGAGTGTAACTCTGATATAGAATGCCCCTGGGTTCAATACCTTGTACCAAAAAAAAGTGTGTGTGTGTGTGTGTGTGTGTGTGTGTGTGTGTATGTATATGTATATGTATGTATATGTAACATATCTATCATCTCTCTATCCATGTATTACTTACACTCTTTACATCAACAAAAACCACTGCAAAGGAACAAAATAAGAATCCATTGCATGAGAACAAGAAATAATCAGTTTTGGGAGTTGCCAGATTGTAGATTTACAATGTGGTATAGCCCTTTGACAAACATTCAGTAAGTTAATGCCTCTTAAGCTTGAATTGTACCATATAGTCTATTGGTAAGAACAATGGAACTATTATAGAACTAACCTGTCATCCATTGCTGTTTAACTAGTACTCAAGAACTGATTTTGGTTTCTAACTAATTAATCTAAGGAATTTGATAGTTCTTTTGTTGCTGGTGTTTATTCTCTACCTTAAGTTATCTTAAAAAGTAGGCTTGTTTCTGTCAATAGTACTCACAATGTCAGCTCATCTTTGAAACAGAAACATAGATCAATGAAACAGAGTAGACAGCCTAGATCACACATATAAGATCAATTAGTCTTCACCAAAGGGTATCAAGAATACACAGCATAGAAAATATAAACTCTTCAATAAATGATATTGAGAAAACTGGATATCCACATGCAAAAGAGTTCAATTTTATCTTTAGCTTATACCATAAACAAAAATCAACTAAAATGGATTAAAGATTTAAATGTGATTTTGAAACCATAAAATTCCTAGAAGAAGACAGATAAAATGCTCCTATGCTCCTTGACATTAGTACTGGCAATAGGTAGGGTTTTTGTTTTTTGGTTTTTTTTGCATAAGATATCAAAAGCACAGGTAACGAAAGCAAAAATAAACAATTAGTAAAAGATTAAAAACTTTTGCACAGAAAAGGAAGAAAATCAAAATGAAAGTCACTACCAAAACGAGCAAAAATATTTGCAAACCATCAATCTGAAAAGGGGTTAATATCCAAAATATATAAGGAGCCCATACAATTCAATAGCCCCAAAACAAATAAGGAAATATTACCTCACATTTGTTAGGATATCTAGTATGTAAACAAAAGATAGCAAGTGTTTGTGAGGATGTAGAGAAAAGGGAATCTTGGAAAACCACTGGTGAGAATGAAAATTGGTATAGTCATTATGGAAAACAATGTAGAAGTTCCTTAAAAAATTAAATGTAGAACTGTTTTATGACTCAGCAATTCCACTTACGGATTTTCATCCAGGGGAACTGAAATCGGGATCTCTAAAAGATACATGCATTCTCATGTTCGTTGTAGTATTATTCACAATAGCCAAAATATGGAAAAAACCTGGATGTCCATCAGTGGATGAATACATAAAGAAAATGTGCTATATGAACACAATGGAATATTATTTAGCCTAGAAAAAGAAGGAACCTTTGCCATTTATGACATGGATAGACCAGGAGGACATTATGTTAAATGGAATAAGCCAGACACAGAAACCAAAATACTGTATGATCTCACTTATATGTAGAATATAAAATAGTCAAACTTGACTGGGCATGGTGACACTTGTCTATAATCCCAGTGATTGGAGAGGCTGAGGCAGGAGGATTGCATGTTTGTGGCAAACCTGAGCAACTTAGAGGAACACTATCTCAAAATAAAAATAAAAAGGACTGGGGATGTAGCTCATGGGTAGAACTTCCCTGGGTTCAGTCCCCAGGACCACAATAAATAAATACATAAATAACAGTCAAACTCATAGAAGTAGGGAGTAGAATGATGGTTGTCACATGTCGAGGGAAGGAGAATGGGAAGATGTTGGTCAAGAGGTATGTATTATCATCTTTCTGTGATAATCAACTTAAGAAGAGGAAAGCTTTATTTGGCTCACAGTTTCAGATGTTCTAGTCCATGATCATTTACCCCTGGGGCTTTGGGCCTGTGGTGAAGCAGCATCCCATGGCATGGAATGCATGGTACTCACCTCAGAGATTCTGGGAAACAGAGACAGAGAAAGAGAAGAAAGGGTGGGGGTCCCAATATCCTCTGCAAGGGTACACCTCTAGGGACCTAACTAACTTCCTCCAGTAGGCCCCACATATTATTGTTGTTGTTATTATTATTATTATTATTATTACCGTGTGTGTGTGTGTGTGTGTGTGTGTGTGTGTGAGAGAGAGAGAGAGAGAGAGAGAGAGAGAGAGAGAGAGAGAGAGAGAGATACTGGGGATTGAACTCAGAGACATTCTACCTCTGAGCCACACCCTCAGCCCTTTTTAATTTTTTTATTGTTTTGAAACAGCGTCTCGCTAGATTACTGAGAATCCCATGAAGTTGCTGAGGCTTGTCTTAAACCTAGTATTCTCTTGCCTCCCAAGTACTGAGATTACAGGCATGCACCACCATGCCTGGCTTAGGCCCCACTTCTTAAAGGTTACACTAGCTGTCACAGTGTCGAAGCCTTTAACACATGCACCTTTGGGGACACTTATCCAAAAAATAGTAGTGTACAGAGTCTTGGTTATACAGGAGAATATGTTCTGGGAAACTATTGTATAGCACGGTGATTACAGGTATTACAGGTAATAACACTGTACTGAATACCTGAAATTTACCAAGAAGATAAATTCTAAGACTCCTCAACACATGCGCGCGCGCGCGCGCACACACACACACACACACACAATCTGTGTGAGGTCATAAATGTGCTAATTAGGTTGATTATGGTGATATTTCACAATACATATGTATATCAAGCCATCAGGTTTTATATCTTAAATATATACAATTTTTTAAAAATAAAGAAACTGAAGTCAACAGGAATAGAATTAAGGTAATTTTATGAGGAAATATTAGAGTCACACCCCCTCCTACCCAAAACTGAATTTGAGTGACTCAAATATGAAGATTTTTTTAGACATTAAAAATCTGGGAAGTAATTGTTTCCTGAATATGGTCATCTCCATATACTTTATACTATGAAATAGACAGAATACATCATATGTTGGCCTTTTCTTTTCTTTCTTTTTTTTTTGGGGGGGGGGGTTACTGAGAATTTAACTCAGGGACATACTGCCTCTGAGCTATACCCCCAGCCTGATTTTATTTTTTATTTTGAAACAGGGTCTCACTAAGTTGCAGAGGGCCTCATGAGGTTGCTGAGGCTGGCCGCAAACCTGCAATTCTCCTGTCTCAGCCTCCCAGATACTGGGATTACAAGCCTGCACAACCGTGCTCGGGTTATGCTGGCCTTTTCAAAAACCAAAATAATATTAGGAAATCTATATATAGGTCTTTAGATTGTATCTTTGAAGTAATTTCTCATCATTTTCTTTCTCATGATTTCCTAAACTTTCCGTAGTAGTTTAAGATACAATGACAGCCCTTGGTTTATTTTCCAAGTAGCTTGAGCAGGTTAAATAAACAGGAATTTTTATGCCTGTTAATATTTCCAGAGAGTATATAGTTTCACATGTGTCTTCTCAGGTGATCCAAATTTCTGACCAGGGGAAACAACACCACAATCAAATTGAATTACGGTTCCAATAAAATACTGTCTCTTAAGAGGATTTCTGATTATATGATTTTATCAAAGGAGCTTTTATTCACATATTTGAAATGTATATGGTCCCTCTGGTTGACTGGTGTTTTTGAAGATGGAGCAACCATAAATCAATTTCAATACAATTGAACCTTCATATTCCTGGGTTCTATATCTAGATATATATCTATATCTGCAGATTTAATCAATATAGATGGAAAATATTTTTTAAAAATTGCATCTGTACTGAACATTTACAGACACTTGTCATTATTCCATAAGAATACAGTATAACAACTATTTACATAACATTTGTATTAGGTAGTATAGGTAATCTACAGATGATATAAAGTATACAGGAGGCTGGGTGTGGTGGTGCACACTTGTAATCCCAGTACTTGGGAGGCTGAGACAGGAGGATCGTAGGCAGCCTCAGCTACTTACTGAGATTCTCTGCACCTTAGTGAGATCTTGTTTCAAAATAAGGAATAAAAATAGGGCTGGGGATGCAGCTTGGAGGTAAAATGCCCCTGGATTCAATCCCCAGCACCACAAAAATAAATAAATAAATAAATAAATAAATAAATAAATAAATAAATAAATAAATAAA
>PVLC010021159.1:0-28329 GCA_004027655.1 Graphiurus murinus
AAACCATACTACAGAGCAGTCATAAAAACAGCATAATATTGACACAAAAGCAGACATATAGACCCACGGAGTAGAATAGGAGATTCAGAATCAAATCCACACACTAATAGCCAATTGATTTTTGACAAGGGGCCAAAAGCATACACTGGAAAAGAGAGAGCCTCTTAATAAATGATGTTGGCAAATGGTTAACCAGATGCAAAAAAGGAAGATAAATCTCACTTTCTCACCCTGCACAAGTCAATTCAAGATGGACAAAAGACCTAGAAATCAGACCAAAGATCTTGCAGCTATTTGAAGAGAGAATAGGCCCACTTCAAATCAGAGGCACAGGTCAAAACTTTCTCAACAAGACTCCAAAGGCACATGGAATTAAAAGGAAGATCAATACGTGGTATTGCATTAAACTGAAGAGCTTCTATGCAGCAAAATAAAATATATAGAGCCTCAACAGAGGGACAATGGAATGGGAAAACATTTTGCCTACAACTCCTTCCATAGAGGACTAATATCTAGAATATACAGAGAAGTCAAGAAACTCACTGCTAAGAAAACAAATAACCCAATAAAAAGGCAAGTGAACTAAAAAGACACTTCATGAAAGAAGAAATACAAATGGCCAATAAATATATGCAACAATGTTCAAAATCAATAGCAATCAGAGACATGCAAATCAAAACTATCCTGAGATTACGCCTAACCCCAATAAGAATGGCAACTATTAAAACCACAAACAATAACAAATGATCTTGAGATTGTGGAGAAGTAGGAACTGATACACTGTTGGCAGAATTGTAAATTAGTGCAACCATCTTTGAAAACAGTGTGGAGGACACTCAGAAGAATGGGAATGAACATACTATATGACCTAGGTATATCACTCCTGGATATCTGCCCAAAAGAATGAAAACCAAAGTACTAGAGTAATGCATGCATATTTATATTTGTAGCTCTACAATTCACAACTGCCAAATTATTAAACCAGCCGGAATGTCAATCAACAGATGAATGGTTTACAAAACTATGAGATATGTACACAATAGAATTTTACTTAGCCATTAAGAAGAACAAAATTATGTCATTTGCTGGGAAATAAATGTAACTGGAGAACATTATACTAAGTAAGTTTTGTCAGTCTCAAAAAGTCAAAAGTCTCATGTTCTCCCTCATATGCAGAAGCTAGGGAGAAATAAAGACAGAGGAGGGACTTCAGACAAAAGAAGAGAAACCTTAGTTCAGTGAAGAAGGAGACCTAACTGAGGAATACAGAAGGGGGAAAGAGGGAAACACCTCAATGGACATGCTGTACATACACAATCTTATCAGTCAATCACTGTGCTGAGCATGGGCAGGAGGGGAGGGGGAAAGAATAGAGTGGAAACTTGCAGAGGTCTCAATGCCAGCATGTACCTAACAAAGATATATGATGACAATATGCCAATACAAAAATTGCTTTGTACTGTTTTGTTCATAAGAAAAACATATTTATGTGATAATCATATCTGATAGCTTAAGTAAAATGTTACATTAATAGCACCAGATTAATAAAAGTTAATTACAAAATAAGACTAGACTTACAGAAGTAAAAGGTTTAAAAATTAATCAATAATCTTTGGAAGAAAATATATCCATAGCCCCTATTCTGCATGTATTATCTAGAAGTAGCCAACTCTTACTTTTCCTAGATAATATCTTCTGCCACA
Organism: Graphiurus murinus; assembly: GCA_004027655.1. Classification (NCBI taxonomy): domain Eukaryota; kingdom Metazoa; phylum Chordata; class Mammalia; order Rodentia; family Gliridae; genus Graphiurus; species Graphiurus murinus. The sequence goes on from PVLC010021159.1 coordinate 1,704, forward strand.
AAGCAAGCACTAGCACATTAAAAATGTGCCATAATCCCCTACATTTTTCAGACCATAATGAAATATTAGAAATCAACAATGCAAAGACCCAGAAAAATTATATATATATGGAGATTGAATATAATTTTATTTCTGTATATATATGGAGATTGAATATCACATTTCTAAATGAGGATGGATCAGTTAAGAAATAAGGGAGGAAATAAAAAATTCCTAGAATCAAATGAAAATAGTGAAAGAACATATCAAATTCTCTGGGACATTTTGATGGCAGTATTAAAGTGAGAGTTCATAGTACTGAATAGTCAAATTAGAACAGAAAATCACAAAATAAACAACCCAATGACAGATTTCAATGTCCTTGAAAGTCAGACAGTCTAATCCCAAACCAGTAGAAGACAGAGAATTATTAAAGTTTTCTAGACACATTCTACCTTCTTAAATTGAACCAAGAGGATAGAGAAAATTTAGATCTACCAATAGCAAGAAAAGAGATTTAAAAGCAATTAAGTGCCTTCCATCAAAGAAAATCCTGGATCCAGATGGATTCCCAATTGAAGTTTATAAAACCTTTATAGAAGATCTAATCCTAATACTATTCAGAATATTGCATGACATAGTAAGAGACAGGATTCTCCCAAAGACATTCTATGAAGCTAGTACCACATTAGTATCAAACCCAAGAAAGAAATCTCAAAATAATTACAGGCCAATGTTTTTGATGAACTTAGACTCAACACTTCTAAACAAAATACTAGCAACATGAACTCAAAACATCAAGAAATTATGCAACACCACCAAGTTGGGTTCACTACAAGGATACAAAATCATATGAAAAAAATCCATGTAATTTACCACCCAAACAGAACTAAGGACAAAAGTCACATGATCACTTCAATAGATGTGGAAAAAGCATTCAGCTAAATCCAACACCCATTCATGCTACAAACATTGCAGTGATTTGAAATAGAACAACCTTACCTCAACATTCTAAAGGCAATATAAATAAGCCCACAGCCAACATCATATTCAATGGGAAAAAACTGCATGAATTCCCTTTAAAATCAGGAGAAAGACTAAGATGCCCACTATCACTGCTGCTTTTCAATATATTACTTGAGACTTTAGCCAGAGCAATAAGACAACAGAAATCAATCAAGGAAATGCAAATAGAAAAAGGAGAAGTGAAATTATCTCTATTTGTAGATGACATGGATCCTATACTTAGAAGACCCATAAACTCAACCACAAAAACTTTCAAACTAATTAACAAATTCAGGAAGTGTCTGCATATAATATCAATGTAAAACAAATCAGAAGATTTTCTATATTCCAACCATAAATCCACTGAAAAATATCCAGAAAACAATTCAATGCACAGTAACCTAAAAAAAATAGATACATAGGAGTAAACCTAAACAAAAAGGTAAAATACATCCATAATGAAAATTATAAAATACTAAAGAAAGAAACTGAATGAGATCTTAGAAAATAGAAGGATCTCCCATGCACTTGGATAGGCAAAAAATATCATAAAATTGGCCATCCAATCAACAGTGACCCAGGCACTTCAGATGAGCAGAGCTTAAAGCTAAATCACTTAGGTACACTGGCTTTTTCATATTGCTGGGCTGGGTCCTTTACATTCTAGTTAACATCACTATTTTATCAAAGTGAGTAACAGAAACAAATAATAATAATAATATTAATAATAATAATAATAATAATATAATGAAGACTAAAGATTTTCTTATACTATTTTTTGGTAATGACAAAACTGGAGAGCTCTGTATGTGGCCCTGCTCTCCTTCCCTGATGTTATGAATATCATGCTCTGGGTCAGAAAGTACATGGTTTTTTCCCTGAGAAGTTGCAAGCAGCAGCTCAAATGCATCCATGGGAACAGGCTGTCTCCTAGTCCATCCACATGTCCACACCTAACAAAACAGTCCTTTTCATTGTGAGCACCCTTGTACCTCTATGTACTCTCTTCTGCACTTCTCAGGCTTGCTTGGCTGATTTTGCTAATCCTAATTCTTTGATGATGTACTTCTCTGCATTCACCAGTGCAGGATTCCCAGCACTCAGCCACATTGCTTTCATTAGAAGAGACCCCATCTATGTAGACTCTGCTTATCGTCCCCCAAGCTAGAGCCTCAACCCTGAGGCCCCAATAGAGACGATAACTAAACTTTGCTGGTTAAAACTTCTCTTTATTATACATCCCTCTCTGGGATCAAGGACACTATAATCCAACATACTCCCAATAATCTCTCTCCCATCAGCATCCTACCAACCTCTCAGCAACCTTTCAACAATCAATCTCCAGCAACCCTCCAGCAACCATCCAGCAACAAAACCTCCTTCCAGCCAGCAACCCTCTCTGCAATCAACCTCTCTCCAGCCAGCAACCCTCTCTCTCCCGGTCAAGAGGTGGAGGCTCTTAAAGCCACACAGGGCTTGAACCAGGAGGTGCCTCATACAGCTCTCACCTAGGCCGGCCATGAGCCGGGTCTGCTGGTGTATGCGCTACAGCATAGGGCAGCCCTAGGATGTTACCACCTGCAGACACTTCTGGCACTCTGCCAGACGCCATCTAGCGGTGAGGTCTAGCTGGCCGGGCTAAGACCCCAACACTGCGTTTCCTAGGTATGGAAAAGAACATCTCCTAATGTTCTGAGAATTATGTTAAATGTGTGCAACTGTACAATGATCAGTTGTTAATTTCTCCATCTGTATATAACCACAAACACAAATATGACACAATCATAATAAAAAACACTATCAGAAGGCATTCAATTTGTATACATATAAAGATATTCTGGCATATACATGCATATATGTTCCTGTGTGTGAAAGAGATAATCAGTCATCTTATGCTGATAACCCATTATAAAAAAATGGAAAATAGTAAGAACTTGAAAAATGATTAAATTGCAATATTGAAAGATTCCATCATATTTTATATTCATTTTGATTTTTATCCACAATGATATAGATGAATAGTTAAAATCTTAAGATATGAGTAGAATAAAATGTTTCTATTTAGTGAAAATTAATCCATTATGTGGAATATAATGAAGTGCATTTTGGTACTTGATTTCTAAAATTCCACATGTTCTTTATGATATCTTTTCTAAATCCTCTACTTAACATCTTTTAAATTTTAATATAATTTGCACATGATTCTTTTGCATGTTGTATAATTATCTCCTCTTTATTTATAACCTAAAGGTTGAAGATTGTTTTCAGACACTAATAACAAATGCCGGAGATATTTTTTTCTTTATGTTGCACTGGGGAAGGAACTCAGGGGTATTCTACCTCCGAGTTACAACCCTTGCCCTATTTTTATTCTTTATTTTTTGAAAGAGGGTCTCATTAAGTTGGAGAGGGCCTCATTAATTAGCTGAGGATGGCTGCAAACCTGGATACCCTGGTCTCAGCCTCCCAAGTACTAGGATTACAAGCGTGCCCAACCATGTCCAGCTTGCCAGAGATTTAATATCTGTGCATTTTTGACAATATTTCTTTACTCTGTTACCTTTCTTTAAATTAAAAGATTTGGAACTATGACTGTGGTGTAGCTCATGGGAGAGGGCTTGTTCAGCAAGTGTAAGGCCTTGAGTTAAACTCACAGCATCAACATTTAAAACATTTAAATATACATTCAGAGATCACTAGAACATTGACCTTGAAATTTCAAAACCCGAACATAATCATGTATGTATCATTTTACCTAAAAGTCACCAGATTTTCATCCCACAGATATATACCTACGATCCTTGCCTGTTACTATCCTTGGGGATGAGCATTAATCTCTGAAAAGTTAAACAAATATATCTTACTGCTTTCAGTATCCTTTTTAAAACTTGATTTCTCCTAGCAATACCTCATTCCCATTAGGGGACATATCACTTAAACAAAATGAACCAGTCAGCATTGGACCTATACTACAACACCCACTGAGTCTAACAGAGATCTAGAGAAGATTCATTGTACATACTTGGACATGCATTATCTCAACATCACAAAAGTTTTTCACTAGGACAGATTACATTTTAGGTCACAAAAAATCTGAAGAGTTTTAAAAAATTCAAGGATGGTATAAAACAAAATTTAATGAGAGGAACTCATAAGTTTTACAAGTGCTAGGTAAGTGAATTACATGTTATAAAATAACCAAAGGAACAATGAAGAAATTGAAATGAAAATTTAAACATCCTTCAAAGTGCTATGTGCCTGAATTACATCACCATATCACTGGTACTGCTTTAGTTTATGTCAATTACATGTTTAGAATGTTGCATTTATACACTAAGTGGCCTAAACAGTATAGTTAATGTGATATTTTATTCTCCATGTGTAGTGGTGTACACCTGTAATTCCAGTAGTTAGAGGCTGAGATAGAGGATCATGGATTGCAGACCTACCTCAGCAGCTTAGCAAGACACAGCAATTTGGTGAGGCTTTCTTATAAAAAGCATAAAAATTGCTGGGGGTGGAAATCAGAGATGGAACATTCCTGATTTAATTTCCAGTACCAAAAGAAAAAAATAATTTTTATTGCATGAAAAATTGTTATGCCACATCAGTACCCATAAAGTCCTGTGTGGGATGTCCTGGATAATAGAGCAGTAACAAAGGGAGCACCATTACACAGATGGAGACTGGGAATAGATCGATAAGCGAGGAACTGTAGATAATCAGGAAATAAAACAACCAGAAATCCAATTCCTAAAATCAGTGAGTCAGCAGTATAATATGAGTTCAGTTCAAATTAATGTAGCTAATTCTATGCTTTTTTAGTTTTCAAATAATCAGCCTAGTAGTATCAATGCATTTTCTGATGTCACCTAAAAATAATGGGGTGTGTTCCCTGAAAGAGCAAGTAACTCCACTTCAGCATTATGTGAAATTTAATAAATTGTCATATGCCAAAAAAAGGAAAGAAATCACAAATTCTTATACATTGCTTGTTTTTCTTGTCTAATTGAGATGGGGGAAATGGAATGTTTCAGTTAAGGGATACGTACTTTATTAAGCATTATAGAGTTAAATACCCACATTAATTTCTGAGTACTCTTAAACAAAAATTCACAAATTTCTGAGCTGGCCATATAAATCATATTATATAAATATCATATTATATAAATATTATATAAATATAAATATAAATATAAAGTCATATGTTAGATATATATTAGATAATATGATTGGAAGAAAGATGATATGTAAAGGCAGATTCTGAACTTAAAACATATATTTGAAATAAATTATTTACATGTACCATAGAGGAATAACATATCTTTTAATAACTTCTTAGAGTATACTAGAAAATATTCTCTCATATGTAAATATTTTCTTGTATTCTTGCTATAGATATAGCTAGAATATGAGAAAATATTTTATATATTCTGTTATACTATTCTAGAAACCTTTCTGAAATTATCAAATTTATTCAAGTATTTTTTAATTTTGAATTTACACACATTGTCACATACAAACACATATACAAAGATTCATTATTTTACCTTTTATATTTCTTTTTTCCTTTCATTTATTTTTCTTTGTGAGTGTGTGTGTGTACACATGTGCCTGTTACTGGGGATTGAACCCAGACATTCTACCCCTGGACTACCCTCCCAGCATTTTTTGTTTTTATTTCTAAACAAGGTCTCACTTTTTTGCAGAGAGACTCAATAAGTTCCCATGGCTGGTCTCAAACCTTTGATCCTCCTGTATCAACTTCACAAGCAAAAGGATTACAGGCATATGCTGCCATTGTGAGTGGCTTTATATTTTGCTTACTCCAAAAGTTGGCCTGTAGAGAAGCTATTGTAGTGAAGATGTATAATACCAGAAATGTCTAAGACTGAGGCAGGATGATCTCAAGTTTAAGGCTGGCCATATATCTTAGAAAAATAGGTCACAGTAATAAAAAATTATTAAAAGTTATGAATGTAGGTATGTGGTGAATTTCTGGTAGGTTTAATATTTATTACAGCAAAATATTTATCTTTAGTAAATATTTGTAAATATCTTTTGATATAAGAATGAAAAATTCTATTTATTCTAATGGACCAGGAGGAAAGCAGGTGAAAAGAAACATACTGGATAGTATTTGATAAATGCAAATTCATGACTCAGACATCATTTCTAATAGTACTACAATATAACTTTATTATAGAATAAAAATGTCACAGTAATACAAAAACAAGTAATTTGAACACTGTCCCAAAAGGTATTTTTGATTTTAGTCCTCTAAAAAAGGGATTAGAGAAAAAGTCATTCTACTATGTTACTTAATAGTGTGGTATAAGCCTCTTCACTGCCTTTTGTTTTGCGTAGCCAAATCTAAAGTGGTCAAGTTTCAAAGTTTTTACAGGATAATACTTCATGCATTTAATTTCAGTATTAAAACATTTCATTTTATAAATGACATTAAAACATTAGAAATCCACTCTATGCTGCCTTTTGAAAGATACAGAGAACAAGAACTCATGAAACATTATTTTCTTATCATACAGTGATGTCAAAATTCTGTATTTTCTTTTTTCAAAGATCAAGAGTCTAATCTTAGAAAATTTTGAGAGGAAATAACCTTATAGACTTTGTAAAGGGTTGTCATTTTTCTCTCTCATTATTGACTCTTTATATGTGAAAAAACAGTATCCACATTTTTTTGCTGATGGAAATAATTTTTCTTGTATACATTCTGTTGAATTATAAGGAGTATTATGGAACGCAATTTATCCATATTTGTTTTGTGTATATGGATTTCAGGTATGATATCTCTGATGAAACATAAAGCATGTAGTTTCTCTTCAGGATGGATTGCTGATATGCAACAAGAGATATGGTACAATGAAAAGATAGACTGCATTCTTTCCATTTAGAGAGATCATCACCAATGTAGATTCTCTGATGAACAATAAGATGTGAGGTATCTGTGAAATATTTGCTACATTCTTTACATATGTAGGTTTTATATCCCATGTAGATTCTCTTATGGTAAACTAGACTTGAGGAAGAAGGAAAATACTGCATCATTCACATTAGTAGGGTGTTATTCCACTGTGAATTCTTTCATACTTTACAACTAATGAGTTATGAGCAAAAAATTAATGCATTCCTTACAGTTGTAGGGTTATTCTCCAGTGTGGAATCTCTGATGCATAAGTGGAGTTAAGGAAGCAGAAAAAGATTTATTTTATTATACATTTGTATGATTTCTCTCATGTGGTTTCTGTTATGCAAAATTAGAATTGATGAAGAAAACAAGTTACTGTATTCTTTATATTTGAATATTTTTCCCCAGTGTGGGTGGATTCATTGTAGCTTTATAAGAGTTGTTATGAGCAAAAACTTTCCTGCATTATGTTTGTAGGTACACACTGTTTGTAGTACTCACTGCCTCCCCACTGTGGACTCTCTTATGGGTAGTTAGATGTGATGAGACAAAAAAAGATTTACCACATTCTTTACATTTGTAGGGTTTCTCTCCAGTGTGAATTCTTTTATGCTTAGTCATAGTTGAGGAAGAAGAAAATGATTTATCGCATTCTGTACCTTTGTAGGGTTTCTCTCCAGTGTGAATTCTCTGATGCTTAGTCATCATTTTCTGTTCAGTGTCCATTCTCTGGTGGATAAAATGATGTGAGGTAGTATCAAAAGATTTACTGCAGGTGGGCTCTATTTTGTGTGGTTTTTCTTATGCCTAATTAGATTTGAGGAAGAGAAAAAAGATTTACCGCATTCTGTACATTTGTAGGGTTTCTCGCCAGTGTGGATTCTCTTATGCTTAGTTAGATTTGAGGAAGAAGAAAAAGATTTACCACATTCTTTACATTTGTAGGGTTTCTCCCCTGTGTGGATTCTCCAATGTTTACTCATAGTTGAGGAATCAGAAAAAGATTTACCACATTCTTTACATTTGTAGGGTTTCTCCCCAGTGTGGACTCTCTTATGGGTAGTTAGATGTGAGGAAGAAGAAAAAGATTTACCACATTCTTTACATTTGTATGGTTTCTCTCCAGTGTGAATTCTCAGATGTTTACTCATAGTTGAGGAATTAGAAAAAGATTTACCACATTCTTTACATTTGTAGGGTTTCTCTCCAGTGTGGACTCTCTTATGCTTAGTTAGACATGAGGAGTAAGAAAAAGATTTACCACATTCTTTACATTTGTAGGGTTTCTCTCCAGTATGAATTCTCTTATGTGTAATTAGTGTTGAGGAAGAGGAAAAAGATTTACCACATTCTTCACATTTGTAGGGTTTCTCCCCAGTGTGGACTCTCTTATGCTTAGTTAGATATGAGGAGTAAGAAAAAGATTTACCACATTCTTTACATTGGTAGGGTTTCTCCTCAGTGTGGATTTTCTTAGGCTTAGTCAGATTTGAGTGAGAAGAAACAGATGTACTACCTTCTTTATATTTGCAGAATTTTAGTTCAGTGTGGATTCTGTGGTGCTTTACGAGAGTTGAGTTCTGAGCAAAAGAGTTACTGCATTCTTTGCCTTTGTATTCTTTCTCTCCAGTGTGTATTTTCTGATGGACAAGATGTGAAATATGAGTGGAAGTTTTATGGCATTCGCTGCTACTGTGTGGGGTCTCTCCATTGTACATTGTCTGATGGTGACTGATGTGTGTATTTTCCTTTTCCTTTGGGAAAAGTCTTTGTGTGTATTTTGAATCCATATCTGTAAACAATAAAAATAAAAATTTATCCTGATTACTGCTTCATTTAATAGATTTTACAAAGTCATATATAAAGTTATACAATACTGAAAACATTAAGAAAATGGTAGAAGATTGGGCATGGTATGCCAACCTTTTATCACAGTATTATTCTTAGGCAGGAGGATCAATGTTTCAAGGCCAACCACAGAAAATTATTAAGACTCTCAGCTACTTAGGAAAATCCTGTTTCAAAGTAAAAAATAAATAGTACTGACTGTGTTATTCAGAGGTAGACTACCCCTAGCTTCTATCCTTATTAACTTCGCCTCCAAAATGATAACAAAATAGAAATATTTATTCCCCTTTCCTCCAAAAATGTCCAGATAAAAAATTTTACACTTACCAAAGTTTGTGAAAATTTAAAGAATGTGTATGATATTACAGTGATTATTGCACCAGAAAGAAGCACAAAAAGATGTGTCACATTTTACCATCATAGACCCTCTTCCTCACAATCAGGATTAATTCTCTATAACATTAATTGGTCTTCAGGAGAGACAAAAAGTAATGTATCTTGCATTCCTACATCTATTTTTCTTGGGCTTCATAAAGGTTCTTTTCGTCACACAGTGTGCTAAAGGGAAGGGCAGTATAATATTTGGGATGACCTTTTGGGTCTATTTAAATTTAAACTGAGGTATACCTGTAACACGAAAACCACTCTCAGGCCAAAAGATTATGGATTCTTGAGAATATATTCTCAATATATTCTGGGTTACAGCCCAGAGGCATTCTACCTTTGAGCTACACCTCCAGCCCAATTTTGTTTCTTGTTTGGAAATAGGGTTTCACTATGTTGTTGAGTTTCACTACTTGCTGAGTCTGTCCATGAACCTGGAATTCTCCTGTCTCAGCCTTTCAAGTTCTGGGATTACAGGCATGAACCACCAAACGTGGCTCATCAACTGGAAAACTTAAAACATATTTCCAGAGAAGTCTCATCCTGAAGTTCCAAACACATGTATGATGGGTGTTAGGTTTTAGTTTCAAGGAATGACGTCAAGCCATAGAGTATGATAATTCGATCTTTGATTATTTATTTATTTTTCAATTGAAGTTAAACTGTTAATATTTCCATATATACATATGTATATATATATATACATACATATATATATGTATGTATAAATATATATATATATATATGTACACACACACACACACATATATATATATATATATATATATATATATATATATATTTGATTATAGTTATTCCCTAATGTCTAAATATTAAACATTTAGTTACATCAAGAAGAATTTCTGGGTTGTGAAAACATCCATTTCTTTAGTATTTCTGAAGATTATAATGTGTGTAAAATATGCTACCGAATCTCTCTGTAAATTATTTATAGGATTAACCTGGAAAATGTCTATAATTTGTCCAAAATCACCCAGGTCTCAAAATACTCAGTTTCTGGTAGCCATATTTTACTCTACTTATATGAGAAATGTTTTTACTTTACATATCACAGCTGAGATCTTTTTATATTTGCTTACCAGTATGTATTCATTTTTTGTATAGACATTATATCATGCATGATCAAACATATTGTCAACAATGAAAGAATCTTCTTATTAATAAGTGAGTAGCATTCTACTGTGGATATGTGCACCCTAAATATGTTTGTGTTTGCATGTAACATCTCACAAACTCTTTCCTGTCTAATGGATACTTAGCATGATCATAATCATGTTTTTGTTGATAATTTCGTGAATTGTTTAATATGACTGAACTTATTTTGCCCTCACAATCTGTATTATTAGAGATAAGTTGTATTATTGATATTGTGTAAATCAGATCTTCCAAATTCCTCTTAATTTCTACTTACATATAAATTCCAATTTCTTCTTTTATATTCCTGTCCACATTTTAAATTTTATTTCCTAACTTTTCCTATTATCTCTACTACCTCTACATTTATATTTTTCCTTCCAATTTTCTTCATTTTGGTTCCACCTCTTTAATCAATTTCAGAGTTTCAGTATCTCATAATCTAAACAACATTTATTCTATTATATTCCACTCACATTCTCTTTTAGAATTTTGTAGTTAGCTGGGTGTGGAGGCACATGCTTGTAATCCCAGCAAGGGTGAGATAGGAATATCACGGGTTTGAGTACAGCCTCAGCAAGTAGTGGCACTCTCAACAATCTATCAAAACCTGCTTTCAAAATAAAAATAAAAACAGGGCTGGAAGTATAGCTCAGAAGTTGAATGACCCTGGGTTCAATTACAAGTACCAAAAAACTTATGCTGGATGCTATTTTTATTAATGTCTCTAGATTATAGTAGAATATATGTTGCTCTTAAAACCCCACTTTTTCTTAAGTTCCCATTGCAGGTATTATACAAACTAAAACTTATTAGGATGTGCACTTAACTTTCTGTTTACAAGGAATAGAAGATCTCATTGTAATATATGTCCACATCCCAGAATGCATTCTAAGTGATAACTACAAGTCAGGGAAAACTCACAGAAAGAGAAAGCAGAAAATGCTAAAACAGATTAAAAGACTCAACATGAAAAAATAACTACACCAATCAAGAAATGGGCATTTGAAATAAATAGACACTTCACAAAAGAAGAAATATAAATGGCTACTAAATACATTAAAAATGCTCGACATCACTAGCAATCAGGAAGATGCAAATCAAAACTACAGTGAGATTCCATCTAACCCCAATCATAATGGTAATCAGGAAGTCAAACAACAAAAAATGCTGGTGTGGATGTGGGGAAATAGAAACTCTTCTACACTGGATGTGATTGAAAATTAGTGCAGCACCTATGGAGATCACTGTAGTCATTAATAGAAATTTGACTTCTGAGGAGATGGTGACTGAGGGTAGTAGCACATCCCAGTCTTGCTGACACTCCAAACCAAATCACTGTGAAGACAACATCTTGAAAAGAAACAAAGCATCCAAAAATTGAACAAAGCAATGAAAAATTGAAAGGTGGCAGAAACTAAGCCAGAAGACAGAACAGAGTACATCAAAATACCACATGCACCTGCCCTGGGGAACAGCTGAAGTGCCATCTTGCTAACCACACCTGGACTGTTGTTGAACTGTTCTAAGTTAAAAAAATATTGGTTCAAAATTTATAGCTTCTGTCTTGGTTTGTCTTTCTTGAGGAAATTAAAGACAGTGACCTTGATGCCCCTTTGCTGTCTATGTCCTCCTGTTTGACTACTCAAGTGGCTGGATTTGCTTAGGGTGGAAGACCACTCAAGGGAGGGAGCTGAAGGAAGCAAATTCTGCTGCTCTTGCTAAACTGCCAGAAAACAACTTATCTTCTAAAGCATTCCTAACACAATGCTCTACTCCCTAGCAAGAGACAGCCAATGATTTATTAACCCAGTCTTAGCTCTGCAAGCCCGTAATAAAAGGAAGCCTGAGATTCACTCGGAGTTTGTTCTCTTGCCTTCTACCCTCTTCAAGACATGGGATAAAATCTCAAGAGCATTATGTTCTTTATGTTGTCCTGTGCTCTGCTGGTACAGAGCCCAGAAAGAGAGAAAATAAGAATAAAAAAGGGACTTCAGATGACTGAGGAGGGAAACCAGTAGAAGAGTGGAAAGGGAATATGTCAGGGAGGTAAGGAGGGGTTAAAGGAGAATTGAGAAAAGACACAGTGCAAATAATCTTAAGGTCTTAAATGAAGGTATCTCTAAAAATCTAACTAACATATACGTGTAGGGAAGAGGGGAAAGTGAATGGGCTAATATGTGAAAAATATACACCAGGGGCTGTGTGTTTGTATATTTGTATAATCTTGAATCTCAGTATGATATAAAATTATAATGCACTATTAATGAAAGTATAAATATAAAAATACCCAAAATAATGTAAGAAAAAATATGAGAAAATTTAACCCATACAATTTTTCACAATCATACATATTCTATTGAGGAAGAAACCTAGGCAAGTAAGCCTTATAACTATATCTACACACCTATGTAGAGGAGAAATTTTGAACTATGGTGTGCTTAATATGTCCAAAAATGTCCTAAAAATAAATTATAATCATTCACAAAAAAATCTTTTGTGAACTTCTACATATTTTGGCACTGGAATATTAACCTAGGGGCATTCCAAGCTACATTCAGCTCTATTTTATATATTTTTTTAAGCACAGATTTTCCCTAAGGTTATGAGGGTCTCAGTAAGTGCCTGAACCTGATCTCTAACCTGCAATCATCCTGTCTCATTCTCCCAGGTACTGGGGGAGTGGGGAAGAATATTTTTATATAGTTAGTTAGATGTTACTTGATAATCTTCTTTATTTGGTTATTTGAATATTACATGTCTCCACATAGAGGCCTCCTGGTTTATGTACAGATTTTCTCAGGACCCAAATTGCAAAAGAAAATCTTTGAGACCCTGCAGGTCCCCACAGATGAAGATAGGAACTTTAGCTTTCACTGGGAATGTGCTGGAAGGTGACTGTGGGCAAAGGAGGAGTCTGAGAAGATTTAAGAGAATGATAATCAGAGACAAGATGATATCCCTCTATGATAGGAAAGTAAATAAAACTTTTCAAACTAATTCCCAAGAAGCAAAGTGGGGCAAAGCACAATTTCCATTTTGCCTTTCATGTTGAACTTTGCCCCTCTCATCTGGGTCCTCTGTTTCTTTACTCCTACATACCTGGGTATGTGGCTTCTGTCTCATCTCTCCTCTGGTTCCAGGGATCTTTCCTTTGCTCCAGGCAGGTGACCAGCTCTGGTTTAGAGTCAGTGAGACCTGTGTAGTAGAAAAAGTAACATGAGTCTTGCTGGAATTTTATGGGTGTGGAATGTCTTATCCAGTATTCTGATCTGTCATAAATATTTAGCAAAATAGAAGACCCCAGAAAATGATTTTTACAAATGTTATGGCTGACAGATTGTTTAGAATACTTGGGTTATACTTCAGATCTTGAGATTCACTTATCATTACTACTGAATCAAAACTGAAGTGTTTAAACTGTACTTGAAGAGTGGGTCACAATATCATGTGATACAACACCAAATACAGGGAAGGATACATATCTCTCCCAAAAGTGTTTACATTATAGATGGAAAACATGAAAAGTTTTCCTGTGCCAAGAAAGTCTTATTTTATGAAATTGAGTATTTGTGACTAACTCATATCAAACAGAAGTTCCCAGACAATGTTCTTCAAGAAAAGGCTGTTAACAGTAAGTATGGATTAGGAATTCTAAAAAAAGATATTCTCACCCAAAAAGACCAGGTTCCTATAGTTTTCCAACATCACATCCCTGTACAATACCCGCTGTGCATGGTCCAGACATTCCCACTCCTCCCGAGAGAATTTGATGGCCACATCCTTGAATGTCAGCAGAGCCTGAAAGGAAATACCATTTTGACCATGTGTCCATTCCTGGATTTCTTTATTTCACATGAGATTTAAGAATGAGGGAACTTTTTTTTTAATGAGTGAGTGAGTATTACAGTTTTGATGTGATTTGTTCACCTAAATCTCCTGTGTTTAAGGCTTGTTCAAAGCCAGGGAGGTTGGAAGTAGATTGAGTCATATGTGCTCAAACCTCATCAATGTATTGATCTGTAGATGGATGCCATATTTCATGGCTATTAGGTTGCTTTGGAAACATAAATATAGGCCTGGCTGTGAGAAGAGGCTCCTTTGGGCATACCATTGAAAGATATTTTGTTCTTAGCCTCTTCCTGTTGCTTCCTCTGCAGCACAATGAAAGCAGATTTAATATACCTTGTGTTCTTGCCAGTATGTTCTGCCTCAACAAAGTCCTAAGTGCAACAGAGCCAATTGATTGTGGACTAAAACATTTTGAAAATGTGAGCAAGAATAAACCTTTTTTCCCTTAATTTGAGGTATGTCTTATTTTTTCTTTTTGGCACTGAGGATTGACCTCAGCTCTGAGATGCATTTCCAGAACTATTTTATTTTTTTTGTAAAACAAGATGTCACTAAGTTGCCTGAGGTCTTGTTAATTTGATGGAACTGCCTGTTAAATTACCCTGTCTCTGCCTTCATATTACTAGGATTCAGGCATGTTCCACCATACGTGGTTTAACTCTTGTTTTTCAAATGGAAAGTTAACTAACAATGAGTAACTTGAAGAATTCAACGAGATACTATAAAAAGTTATTAATCTGTAATATATTCTCTTATTCCTCATGAAACAGATAGCATCCTATCTTCAAAGCCAGTTTGAAGAGTGTATTCTTATGGAATAGTAAATTGAATATTAAACATCAATATAGAAATATCATTTTTATTCACATTTCATATCACATAGGATACACGGTATATTTTCCTTAGATGAAAACATCATTGTGGGTAGAACTCTATCTCTCAAATTTTGACATGTACAGAACTATTCTTGTTATAATGTAGATTCTGATTTGAATTTGGGCCTCTTCTTTGCTTTTTTAACATTTCTGGGGATGCCAATACCCCAGGTTAGGTGTTCTGTGCTTTGAGGGAAAAAACGTAAAACTCTGAAGGAGGAATGTATGGATGACTTTAGAATGAAAGAGTATTATGGAAATTATTAGCTATACTTAACAGTAAGAACACAGGATCTGAGGATTTAGATAAGTAGTAGAGTTATGACCTAGCATGCATGAAGCTCTGGGTTCAAGTTTCGTTACCAAAAGAGGATAAAAAACTAAGAATAACATGAAAAGTCCTTTAAAATTGTGCGAGAGAGAGAATTAAAATTTTACTCAGCCATAAACAAAATTGTAACATCTGCGGTAAAATGAATGTAAATAGAAAATTGTTGCAGGTCATCAAGGGTTAATGTTCTCAGGTTAATTGGAATCATCTTTGCAAACACAAAGTGAATGGATGAGAGTGAAATGCTTGCAAGCATTTCCCAAAGTCCTGAGATATATAATAATCAGAAATGAGCCCAGATGGAGTCTCCTCTGTACTGCTTGTTGTCCTTGATATTATCTGATGAATTGCCCTTTGCTTTAGATTACAAGGTATTTCCATGCATCCTGAGTTTAGCATTAACAGACACTTTGTTTAAAATTTTAATAAAAGAGGCTTCTGAGAGAAGACTTGCAGAAGAAATACATCTCTGCTCTTCTCCCAAGCTCCCCTAAATTTACTTCATTTATGACTCTGAGTCTTTCATTTGAGTGTGTTCCTAAATCTGCAGTATCCACAGCAGAGAATAACTTGCTAAGTTAGATCACCCAGTTTCACAAAGTCAAGGTCACATTTTTCTCTTATCTGTGGAAGCTAGATCACCAACTAAAAACAATATGGATTTCAGATGAATGATGATAGAGACCAGTAGAAAAATGGTAAGGAAGAGGAAAGGGAGGTGGCGAGAGGAAAAATGACTGAAAAAGGAAACATTTCAAATAATGCTATGTCCAAACATAAAACTATCATTACCAATCTCAGTAAATTTTTTCTGGGAGGAAGGAGTGAGAAGCATGGATGAATGTGGGTAAAAATACACCAAGTTGTGAGTGATTTTATATTTTTATCCATTTGAATCTCACTATTATTTATTATTACACTCTATCAATAATAGCATAAAGAAGAAAACATTTGAGTAAAAAAAAGGATTTACTAAATAGCAGATATCCCTCTTTCCTCTTTAAAATATTAATGTATAAGCCACAAAGTAGTCTATGAGATGACATTTGGTCTTTTATGAGACTATTTTATCAAATATTCAGTAATTTGATAAACTGTATTTTGCCCTGTACATCTGAACTAAAATTGATCTACTTGAAAAAGCAGGCTAATATGGAAACACTAATAGAATTTTCTGAGCCATTTTCCTATGAAGGGGAGTAATGAAAAGACTGAAGCATCATCAAACTTTTCATCAAGCATCATTTGAATTGTATATATATAATCACCTAAATGACAATTACATATGCAGTAGTGATGGATCAGAGATATTTTGTCTAAATAAAATAAAGATGCATTATTTATTTTATTAGTGTTAAAAATGATGTGTTTGTGACTAACTCCTTTATTTTTGTGTTCCTGGAGTCACACTAATATATAAAAATAACTCGTTTAACTAATAACTCCTCTTAACTAACATACACAAATAACTCCTTTACTTGTTTATATTAGTTAAGAATTCATGGCTGATGTACACCTCTAGTGCATCCTTTTGTTTTATCAACACATCATGAAGACATACAACATGGCCTCTGTGTAAATAAGAACTATAGTTTGAGTCTTACAGTTATTCCATTTAAAAGTTATTATCTGTACAATATTAAATAGCAGAACTTTAAGTTATAAAATAATATAGTAGTTATATGTTTCTTATTTGCATTGTTTGAAAATACAGTGAAGTAGTGAAGAATAGCATGACTAGAACCTGAGTGTGGAATGGAGTGGAGACTTCTAGAACACAGGCCTGTTACACAATCTCACTTCCATAAGTCAGTATCTCCAGATAGCACAGGTGAGAGCTTTCCTTCCTCAGAGGAAGGTTAAAGTGAGAAGAAAGTAGAAAGAAAGATGAATTTTTGTACAAAATATGATGTTTTATGCACATCACTCAGTAAATCTCCCTACCACAAGACACACAAACCATAAGACAAATATAATAATGTTGACAGGGGTTCAAATTTTGAAGGAACTGATTAACCAAGTGAATTAAGTATAAAGTATCATTAGGCAAGTTGATAACAGGTGTCGATGAACCCAGACAATATCACTGCTGTGATTTTAGGTGGAAAAATAGAATTTAACAAAGTAAATTATAATCTAAACACATTCATGGAAATGTGATTTATGCAGTTTTACACATTTTTCTACTAAGTTTTGCAATCTTTAGTGCATTTAAATATTTAGGTCTTTTCTAGGGTTTGAGAGAGCAACCTTCTGCTACATCTTCATTTTCATGAATTTCAATAATTTCTGTCAATGATTGCAATGTTATTTCATCGTGATTATTTTTTAGTCCTGTAATCAAACCCAGTGGTGTTATATCACTGAGATATACACCTAGCCCTATTTGACTTTTTCAGTTTGAAAAGGGTCTCACTAATTTGTAGAGGATCTCATTATCTTGTTGATGCTGGCTGCAAATGTGCAATTCTGTTTCAGCCTCCCAAATACTGGAAATACAGGCAGGTGCTACCATGCTTGGCTTCAAGGTAAAAATTTTTAAACCCTGTCTAGAAAGAGCCTATAGAGCACCCACCCGGAAGTACATTTTCCTCTCTACACAGATATATGCCAACCTGAGTCCATCTATCACAGGAACTGAAAATGAACAAATCAAGAATTCATGTTTAGAGCTGGGTGTGGCTGTACTTAATTCCAAGAATTAGGAATCTGAGAGAGAATAATCACATGTTTGAGACAAGACTAAGCAATAAGTGAGACTCTCAGCAACCTAGTGAGATCCTGTTTCAAAATAAAAAAATAAAATAGATTTTGTGGTGTAGTTCAGAAGTAGAATGCACCTGAATTCAATGCCCGCCCCCCCCCACACACACCTAGAAAACATTCATGTTTAGGAGTTTTCCTGCAGAAACAAAGCTGAAGAGGATAGGAAGCATAGGAGGAGAATAGGATCTGCTAGACAGTGGAGAAGCATGTTTAGAGTTCACCTAGAGAGGACTTAGAAGAAAAACAGAAGTTACTGGAAACAGAATCATTATGGAAGAACATCTGAAGTACAGAAGTAAAGGTTTTCAAACTCTATAGACAATAATGCTAGGAGAAAACTTAGGTACAAGCCCTGTTCCTGCATTTACTCACCTCAGAAGCAGACATCTTCTCCTCTTCCTCCTCCTTCTCTGCATTTCCTTTAGAGGCAGAATTATCCTGAAAAATCAGTCCTTCATCTTTAGAGTCTGCCCTTAAAGCATCATCAAACTCCCTTCACCTGCTCCCACCACCCCTGCAGGCAGAAGGTGAAAAAGCAACATGGCTGCTGGGGGACATTGAAGACACCTGTCATCCATTTTCTAAGGAGGCTAAAGCCAAAAGATCTCAAGCATAAGGGCAATCTTGGCAAATTAGTGAGACCCTGCTTAGCCAAGTGCTGTGTGTGTGTATGTCACAATCACTATGATTTACTTTATAAGACTACAATGTATCAATGAAAGTTTGCATATATGTAGTCTCAGAGTATAGCTTAGAGGTAGAATGACTCCAGGTTTAGTTTCCAGTATCAAACATAGTTTCATTAAAAAATAAGATTCTTTTCTAAGTTCTTCGATTGTAAAAAGGGGCTTTTAGATGTACTTGGTATTTCCCTTACACTTCAGAATTAATCTATCATTTTTTCTCTATGGAATCAGAATGTCTGTGAAGTTCATTATCAAGAAATAAAGAGGAATTCAGATAAATGAAGAGACATACTATTAGAATAGTGAAGTGGATTTGGAGAGGGAGTTGTGGAGCAAAAAGGGAGATCATGTGATGGGAACAATTCAAATACTTCATATATGAAGCTGGTTATATCACTGTAAATATTATCTGTAATGAGGGGGAGGGCATGGTGAAGGAATCAAAAATAAACACAAAACAAATACTGTGTGCATGTATTTTTCTTTCACTATGAAACTAATTATATAATTACAATACACTAAAATGTTTCAATATTTAAATGCTAAATTAAGAAAATATAACTATACTCCAAAAGGAATATCTTGTAATATTTAGCATACAGGATAAAACATATGCAAACATTTTTAAGAAAGGAAAACAAAAAATATAGACTCTGGCAATGTGGCTCAGTGAGTGAAGGGTCACCACTGGTTCCAATCCCTTCGCTAAGATAAAAAAACAATATTTTTCTCATTTCACTTTCCATTTTCACAGAAGAGTTTCAGGAAAAAATGAGTTCCTTTATGAAGAACAAAATTTGAGTTTCTCCTCTCCTGCTTTTGGTGCCCTCCCCTGCACGCAAAAGCAAGAATTTCTGCTACAGTGATGGGACTATGGGCTGCTTTGAGCTGCTCCTGCCAGAGCCACACAGAGAAGGTCCTGTCATACCCCTTTAAATGAAGCCTAAACATGACTGTGTCCAGAAAGTAAAAAATTCTTATGGTTTAACCTAGTCTCACCTTAGATTTATCTTGATAGCTAATTAAAGCAATATGGGAGCTGATACTCAGATGAAGAGGCAGAATCTGTGGTAAAGGTTCAGATGGAATGTATTACCAACAGAAACCATTAAATCCTGATGCTCAGACCTAGGTTGAGATTACACAGCAATATTTAATCTTAGGCTTCTATGTGCCTATGAATCATTCAGTGCCCTTGTACTTCATCACGAAATTGTTATTTTGTACTGAGGACTGACCCTAGGGGCATTCTACCACTGAGATAGACCCCCAGCAGTATTTCATTTTGAAATAGGTTCTTGCTTAGTTACTGAGGCTGGCCTCAAAAGTTTGATCCTCCTGACTCAGTTTACTTTTATATTTAATCCATGATGGTGGTTTTTTTGTTTGTTTGTTTGTTTTGTTTTTTAACACTGGGGTTAGAACCCAGAGGTGTTCTATCTCTGAGCTATACCTCCAGCCCTATTTTATATTTTATTTTAAAACAAGGTTTAACTAAGTTGTGGAGGGCTTCCCTAAGTTGCTGAAGCTGGCCTTGAACCTGCAATCCTCTTGTCTCAGCCTCACATATACTGGGATTCCAGGCATGAGCAACCAGGTCTGGCCATGATGGTGTTTTCAATGGAAATATCTGTTGAAAATATATGATTGAATATAGCAGGAGTTAAGCTGTGTTGGCTTGGGGAGTGAGTGGGCTGTAAATTTTTCCCATTCGGCTGCCCTCAGCAACCAGATCACTCTTTCTGGGATTGAGAAGGTGCAACAGTGCTTGCTGATTCCATAGGCCCAGGTCTTTGAAGGGAGAGGGGAATGGGCTGTTTCTGCAAGCCCAGGCAGCATTTTCTGTGCCCCATTAACTCTAAATTTGCTGGGGTGGAGAGTGGGGCAGCGCACTTGTGAAGGCTATGGTTGCAATGGCCAGGTTTCAAAATTGCCAGTTGGGGGAAAGATCTGTATCAGCTGGGGGATCTGAAGCTGATATCGACAGGGCTTGCAGCTTGACCACTGGCTGCTCTGTTTATTCTTAGAAAGGAGTTCTTTCTAAGAATCAGAGGCTGTTATCTAGGTCCCTTCAATAGTTCCATATGTTATTTGTTCCTTTCTTGGCTTTCTTACCTTAGAAAAAATAGGGGAAATTTATTTATATTTGTTTTTTTCAGAACTCCCAGGATTTGCATCTCTCATATCTGCCATTTTGAAACAGTGTCCTAATTTTTATTTTGAAACAGATTCTCACTTATTTGCAGGAGACCTCACTCAGTTACTGAGGATGGTCTTAAACCTGTAATCCTTGTGTCTTAGCCTTCCAAGTAAAGGAATCATAGGTGTGTGTTAACATGCCTGCTCCTTTATATATTCTTATTTTAAAATTTAGCTTTAGACTTGGCAATGCATACCTATAGTTCTGGCAATAAGGAAAGGTTAGGAAGGAGGAATTTAACGTAAAGTCCAGTCTCCATATCTTAGGAAAATCTTGTCTCAAAAAACAAAACAAAATACACACACCTCCACACACACTGCACCACCACCAACAACTAAAAGTTTTGGAATTCCTCTATGCTTATTCCTCAGTAATGCAAAACCATTTATCTTTATCTTATATTGTACAGATCTTTTGATTTTGATATAAATGATAACAAAAATTCTATTTATTCAATTGGACTAAAAAGGAAACATATGCCAAGTACTGGGTATTGTTTCACAAATGTTAAATGACAGATCAGACAATATGACTTCTAATTGTACTGTCATATAACTTTTATTACAAAATTCACAATGTACAGTTAGTACTAATAGAACTTTTTGGATAATGTTCTCCATATTCCTCATGATTTCGGTTGCCTGGAAAAAGGATTAGTATAGAAGTCACAACACCACATTACCCAATAGTGTAGGGACATTATCTGCACAGGCTTTTTCTCCCATATCCTGGAATGAGGTCAGAGAGTTTCATGATTTTCAATAATATTTCATGTATTCAAATTTAGTATCAAAACAAATAGTCCACTCAGCCTCATTACACAAATGAAGTTAAATGAACACAGAGTCTAAATGAGGTATTTTCAAATCCACTGCATGGTGCTGGGTTAAAGTGCAGATGGCCAGCACTCAAGAAGCATGTTTTTCCCTTTCATATGGTGACCTTAGAGCTCTGCCTTCTTTTCTTTTAAAGAACAAAGCTCTAATACAAGTAAATGTTGATTGAAAATACGCTTAAATCTTTTCATAACAGCTATCATTTCTTCTGTTATCTGTGAATATTTTTTTAAATTTCTCATGCTAAATAATATGAAAGACTGAAAACCATTCCTATTGTGATCATTCAAGAGAATTTTAATGGACAACAGGATTTTTCTATCCTTATATAGTATTTACTACGTGGCTCATTACAAATATTGATAAGTTTTTTTTTTTTTTGTGGTAGTGGGCATTGAACCCCAGGGTATGCTACCTCCGAGCTATACCTCCAGTCCTATTTTTTATTCTTTATTTTGAAACAGGGTCTCACCAAGTTGCAGAGGACCTCACTAAATAGCTGAGGCTGACTGTGAATCCAGATACTCTGGTCTCAGCCTCCAAACTACTGGGGTTATAAACGTGGGCCACCATGCTCTGCTTGATAACTTCTTTTCTTACGTGAATACAGAAGCACAATGTCCAGGACTTACATCATAGACTGACTGACCTGCCTATTACAGTCCAGCCACAAAGTCCATCTATCCTTCTATCTTTAAATTTTCTTGATGCCCTTTACATTTGCCAATTATCTGTCATGAAAAATGAAGTTAACAATGCCATTTCACTAGGGAATGTATTCTCTCTGGTACAGCAGCAATTGGCAGCAAGTGTCATCTAATTGTTAGAAAATGAGATGTAAAAGGATTTGAGTGTGAAATTAATGTCTAATATTTGCTCTTCAAAAATCTCAAATATTGTCAATATGAAAAAGTACCTGTTGAACATTATTATAGCAGCTCAAACATCAATACTTTTCTTCCCCTCAAGCCGAAATATGTCATATAATTGTATTAAGTTTTGAGTCTTCTTATAACACTCTGGATTCGTGTAAGGTCTGAAATTGTTAGTGCCTTAGTTGATTCCAGCATGAATTCTCTAATGTTCTTACCTTTCATGCTTCAAAAATCTCTGCATTTTTTGTTTACAGAAGTACATTTTTCCTGTGACATTTCTTATGAAATAAAGGTCTATATTTGGATAAACTCTTTCCACATTCATTCCATGTAGAGGGATTTCAAATATGACTTACCTAATGTTCTACAAATATGCATAATATATAAATGTTGTGCTACACTTTTTACATATGTAGGTTTGTCTCAAGTTAAGTGTTCTCTGGTGCTCAACAAAAGATAATGTGCAAAAATTTATTGCATTCTTTGCATATATTGAGTTTTTCTTCAGTATGGATTCTCTCATGTATGAAAAAAATATAGCAGAGGAACAAACAAAAGTATTTCTACCTTCTGTACATTTGTGCAATTTCTCTCCAGTGTTGATTATCTTATGCTTAATTGAATTTGAGGAAGAAGAAAAAGATTTACTGTGTTCTTTATATGTATAGGTTTTATATCCAGTCTGGATTCTCTGAATGACAAGAAGATGTGAGGTTCAAGCAAAACATTTACTACATGTATAAAGGTGTTCACCAGTATGGATTCTCTGATGGAGATGTGAGGTATGAGTAAAAAGTTTACAACATTTTTTACATTTATAGGGTTTCTCCCCAATATGGATTCTCTTATTCCTGACAAGAGCTGAGGGACAGCAAATGATATACTACAGTGTGAACGTTTCTAGGGTTTGTCTCCAGTTTGGATTCTCTTATGGAAAACAAGATATAAGGTGTGAACCAAAGTTTTAGGACATTATTTAATTTTTATTTTTTTCAGCACAGATTTTTTATACATTTCTTGAGTACAACAGGGTTACATAGACATTTATGACATACCAATCATTGTTTAGAACATTATTTACATTTGGATGGTTTCTCTCCAGTGTATATTTTCTAATGCACAGCAAAAATCAAAGGACCAACAAATAACATTTCACATTCTTTACATTTATTAGGTATTTCTCCAGTATGAGTTTTCTCATAAAACTCATTATTTAAATTTGAGGAAGAAGAAAAATATTTACTGCAATCTTTACATCTGTGTGGTATCTCTCTAGTATGGGTTCTCTACTGAACATCAAGAGCTAAGGGATAAGCAAAAGATGAAATACACTTTTTGTGCTTAAATTGTTTCTCTGAATACAAAATCACATATGGCCTATATGAACAGAGGAATGTCTTACAGATTTTCTTCATTCTTCATTGTAGAATATCTGATGCTGACTTATGGTAAACACAGATTAAAATAATGCTTTCATTCCATGCATCTGCCTGGATTTCCTTGAATGTATGTTGTATTATGTCTGCAGAGGTTTGTTCCCTCACCAGAAGCTTTCCTATTATTATTACTCCTGACCTGTTGGAATTTTCTCTAGCGTTATTTCTTTTATATTGTATATGTGATAAGGACCAGTTAAATCTTTTTCCACATTTCATATAGTTGTAATGTGCCTCTTTAATATGTATCTTCTAACGCACAGTAAGTGTTGAGCATTGACCAAAGACTTTACTACATTTATACCAGTTGCCTCTCTCCTTTAAAGGATGAGTTCTCTGAAGTTTGCTGTGTTTGATACATATAATTTTTCCCATAATTCGATGCCTTTGTCATTTCTATGAATTATTTTAGTAATCATTATTGCTTAAGAAAGAACGCTTGGAAAAGGCTCAACTAGTTCATTATATATCTCAGGAATTTTATCATTATCTAATCCTGATTATTTGATTCCAAAATTGGTTGATATAGGGTGTATCCTCAAGGTGCCTATACTTTTTAACATTATTGGTACTCCCACAAAAAACATGCCTTCTGAATCCCTTTCCCACACAGAATTCCTACTCTATGCTCAGGTTCAGCTGACAGATTTGGCACAATATGGTTGAGAAACTTCATCTTTACATGAGTTAATCTCAGATCACTGAGATTTGTTTGTTTTTTTTTTTCAATAAAAAGAGAAGAAGTCGGGCATGGTCGTGTACACTTGTAATCCCAGTACTTGGGAGGCTGAGACTGGAGAATCCAAGTTTATGGCCAATCTCAGGTTCTTAATGAGGTTCTCTGCAACTTAATGAGACCCTTTTAAAATAAAAATTACAAAATAGGATGAGGGGTGTATCTCAGTGGTAGAATACCCATGGGTTCAATCCCCAGTACTGAAGAAAAATTAACATGTTGGGTGTCATGGTGCATCTTCGTAATCTCAGTACCTGAAAGGCTGCGACAGGAAGGTCTCAGGTTTGAAGCCAGCCTCAGCAACTTTGTGAAGCCCTCTGTAACTTAGTGAGACCCTCTTTCCAAATAAGAAATAAAATAAGGCTGGGGGATATAGCTAGGAGGTAGAATGCCCCTGGGTTGAATCCTCAATGCCAAACACAAACACACAAAAATTATTAACATGATTCTTTCCCAGGATGCTAGCTAATTAGGATTCTCTCTCTCTCTCTTTTGTTCTAAATATTTAAAGTATAATGATCATTTTGTTTAAGTATTTTTCTTTTACAGAAAACGTGGCTTAAAATTCTGTTTTTCATGGATAATTTTCATATGAGAGATGAGATTCAAGCAAGAGATTTACTATATTCTTTATACTGTAAGGTTTCTCTCCATTCTGGATTCTCTTATGCTTAAGTGGATTCCAGGAAGAAGAAAATGCTTTACTGCATTGTTTATATTTATAGGGTTTATATCCAATATGGATTATCTGATTGAGAATTAGATGTGAGGTTCAGGAAAATATTTATTACACTATTTACATTCACAGGGATTTTCTCCAGTATGAATTCTCTGTTGGAGATGTGAGGTATGAGTGAAAGGTTTACTTCATTATTTAAACTTGTAGGGATTCTCTTAATTATGTATTCTCTTATTCCTGACAAGGGCTCAGTGATCAGCATATGTTATACTACACTAGGGTTTCTCTCTAGTATGGATTCTGATGCACAATACAAGCTGAGGGATAAGCAAAGGAACCAAATTATACTTTTTATTTTTGCACTGTTTCTCTGCAAATAAAGAATTGTATATGGACAACATGATCAGAGGAATGTCCAGCAAATTTACTACATTCTCTCTTGTAGATAATCTGACGTTGACTCATGGTGAACACAGATTAAAAGATTGCTTACATTCCTTACATCTACCTGGTTTTCCTTCAGTGTGTGTTGTATTATATCTACACTTGTTCATTCATAAAAATCTTTTCTATGTTTATTATTCCTGCATCTGTTGGAATTTTCTCCAGTTAATTAATGATGATGTTCTTTTATATTGTATACACATTGAGGACCAATTAAAACTCTTGCTACATTTGCTATAGTTGTAAGGTGACTATTTAATGTGGATATTCTGATGCATTGTAATGGAAGAGGACTGACCAAAGACTTTCGCACATTTATTACAGTTGCCACAGTTTTCTGGAACATACGCTCTGTGTGGTTTGCCCGTGTTTGATCCATATGGAGCATTTTTGCATATGTCAAAGACTTATTAGTTTTTATTTCCAATTTTAGTATCCTGATTAGTGTTCAGGAAAGAGGCCCTGGAAAATCCTTTCTACTTTTATTATATGTGTCAAGAATTTCATTATATCTTGATAGCTATAATTCCATAATGGGTTGATAAATTAAGTATATTTCAAGATGGCTACACTTTTTAATAATATTTGTAGTCCCACAAAGAATCCTCAT
>PVLC010021160.1:0-28326 GCA_004027655.1 Graphiurus murinus
CGGTCTCAGCCTCCCGAATGCTGGGATTACAAGCGTGCGCCACCACGCCCGGCTTATTATTATTATTATTATTATTATTATTATTATTATTATCATTATTATTATTATTTCGGTACTGGGGATTGAACTCAGGGGCATTCTACCTCCGAGCTACACCCCCAGCCCTATTTTTTTATTCTTTATTTTAAAACAGGGTCTCACTAAGTCGCGGATTACCTCACTCTAGGTAGCCGAGGCTGGCCGTGAACCCAGATCCTCCGGTCTCAGCCTCCCAAATGCTGGGATTACAAGCGTGCGCCACCACGCCCGGCTTTTTTTTTTTTTTCTATTCTACCTCGCACCCCCCTCCCCATTACCTGTTTCCTCTAACTGGTAGATCTGTCACCAGTAGAGGGGGAGGCCAATGGGATTAAAAACAGGGTGACAGGTTATTTTTATTTTTATCTTTTGGTACTAGGGATTGAACCCAAAGGCCCACCTCCTGCAATTTCCACCACCTCCCAATAATGCAATCAAACTATAAATCTAAACCGGGTGTGGTGGCATATGTCTGTAAACCTCAGTACTTAGGAGGCCGAAACAGGAGGATCATGGGTTCGAGGCCAGCCTTAGCAAGTTATCAAGACTCCCGTTTCAAAATAAAACATAAACAGGTGTCTGTTATGAGTCAGGGACCTTGAGCTTGAATAGTTGGATTAACAAAAGTGAGGGAGGGTTACTGATGCAGTAGCAGGAGCATATGCACGCCCCCTGGCATGCTGACCCCGAGAGCTGGGTACGCCGAGATAAAGGGGCAGCCTTGTGCCGTTGCTTTCTGGACACCAAGCCCGCCAAAGGAGAGACTTAGAAGTTCTTGTTATCTAAAAAGAAAGGCAATGTGTAATTATTGTTCAGGAGAGCCAGACTCCTTTTTTGGCAGTGAATTAAGGACAAACCAAGGTCCTAGACCAAAGGCTTAGAGCAACCTTTGGGGGAAAGTCAAGGAACACTACAGTCGAGGGGCTAAATTAATGTGGCCCCGGGCAGCCTTCCAGCGATCTGATCTCACTTGATAGCGGGCTAGAACTTAGAGTGCCCAAGAGAATAGATAGTGCTGACAGTGTGTTCCCTGAAGATCAGCTCTGAGCAGCCTTTTGTTGATAAGCTGTCCCAGGAGTGCTGGCTCTCTGTTACCAGTAGAGGGGGGAGGCCAGGCGAATTGAAAATAGGATCACAGGTTGGTTCTGTTTTTTTTGTTTTTTGTTTTGGTACTGGGGATTGAACCCAAAGGCATTCTCCCTCCAAACTACACTCCAGCCCTTTTTATTATTTTGAAACAGGGTCTTGCTTAGTTGTTGAGGGTGTAGCTTGGTTCTAAGCTTGGGTTGCTATATGATTACGCTTCCTTCCGTTGGTTAAGCTTTTATTATTGGGGAGCTTTCATCTTTAGACAGGAAAGCTTGGCAGGTCTTCAACAAAGGTGCTTACTGTTCCCCCTCTCCCCCAACCCCACCCCCCTCCAGGGAGCTGCTCTGGGGAGGCAGGGAGGGTGGAAGAAATTATAAAGTGTTAAGCAAGCTGGAGAAGCTGCCATAGATGTTTTCTTTCTTTCTTTTTTTTTGCGGTACTGGGGATTGAACTCAGGGGCATTCTACCTCCGAGCTATACCCCTAGCTCTATTTTTTTATTCTTTATTTTGAAACAGGGTCTCACTAAGTTGCGGAGGGCCTCATTAGGTAGCTTAGGCTGGCTGTGAATCTGGATCCTCCAGTCTCAGCCTCCCTAATGCTGGGATTATAAGCCACCATGCCTGGCTCAGTAGATGTTTTCTTAACCAAAATACAACTCAGTTTGTCTTCAGCCCAGATAGAAACCTTTCAGGATTTTCTGTTATATTTGTAGTAACAAAACAGAAGGAAAATGGCAACTTGAGTTTCTAGGAGAAAAAACATTCCCATAGTCATCCAAAAATATCTATATTCAGCAAAATGGTTCATTACAGCCCTTGAAATAGCCACATTAAAATTTTACTGAAACTGACAAAATAAGAGAAAATTTTGCTATTTGGTTGTCTATAATTCTACTGTGGATCATCTCTCAAAACTATTTGTTTAGTATTCAACTGTAAACATCCTTTTGATTTGTTTTATTCTTTTGTGGTACCAGGGATTGAACCCAGGGGTGTTCTACCTTTGAGCTATTTTATTTTTTAGTTTGAAATAGGGTTTACTAAGTTGCTGAGGATGGCCTCAAACATGCAAGATCCTCCTGTCTCAGCCTCCCAAGTGCTGGGATTATAGGCATACTCCTCCACACTTGACCACATCACAACTTTCTTGTGCTTAGGAACACAGGATAGTACCTGAGCACTAAAGCTAGGGGCCATTATAAGTGCTGAATTAAGCCGGGCGTGGTGGCGCACGCTTGTAATCCCAGCATTTGGGAGGCTGAGACCGGAAGATCCGGGTTCGCAGCCAGCCTCAGCTACCTAGTGAGGCCCTCTGCAACTTAGTGAGACCCTGTTTCCAAATAAAGAAGAAAAAATAATAGGGCTAGGGGTATAGCTTGGAGGTAGAATGCCCCTGAGTTCAATCCCCAGGACTGCAAAAAAAAAAAAAAAAAGTGGTGAATTACCGGCAAAGCTTAAAAATGGGGAAAAAAACACGCAAACAAACATGGCTCTAAGTAAGACCTCGGAATGACACTTGTTTATTGAATGAAGCGGCAGATCGCTGCCTGGTTCCTCTCAGCCGGGACGCAGCCTGCAGGTGGCTCCAGCTCTTTGATACTCTGTGTGTCTGACCATGAAAGAGTATGGGTTCTTCGATGACAATTTAGTGAGTAGGACAATGTGCAAATACAGAATCAAGGAATAATAACGAGGATCAATTGTGTGTAGTATGTATTTTTTTCTCATTTGAGCACACATGGTAGCAGATACTGTATCATGTTCTGTATCTTGTTATCTTAGCCCTACATCTTAAAAGATACATTATACATATTCACACATATTCATTTCAATAAAGTAGGAGCTTTTCTGCATTCTGCTTAGTTCTTGAGGCTTCATATTCCTTTAGGTGGGCACGTAGGTTGTTTCCAGCCTTGTGTTACTGCAGAGAGTGCATATGTATATCTATAGATATGCTTGGTTAACATTGCATTGAGAATGTTAATAGATATCTCTGATGTATTATGCATTCCTACCCTCATCACACGTCATCTGTCGCTAGTTGCACTGAATAAAGCCTCAACTTCTGTCTGTTCTTTAGTAGTGGTCTACCCTGTCGAAGGAACTGATAAACATGAGAATCCAGAGAAGAGAACAGCCAAAGTTAAGAGTGGGGGCAGTTGGAAGGAAGGTATGGTTTGCAGGTTTGCTTCCTTGTGAGTAAGAACGGTAAGATAGGGTGATCTTTGTGGGTTTTGGAGGTAGTTCTGAGAGTGGCCAGTGGGAAGGCCCTTCCTGGAATGAGCGTATTTGACCAAGGGGGCAGGGTAGCAGGAGCAGATGAATGAGGGTCAAGGAGGACAAGGGGCCAGGTAAAGAGATGAGGAGCTAGTTCACATTTAGCACATGGGGACATTTTAAAATTTGCTCACTATCAATGTACTGAGGGTATAGGAGAATGGGCAATCATATGTATTATTATTGACCCAAGCAATGGCTGCAGTCTTCTTGGGGGAACTTACAGCAACAGCAATATCTGTCAAAATGCTTCCCTTAAGAGCCGGACGTGGTGGCGCACGCTTGTAATCCCAGCATTCGGGAGGCTGAGACCGGAGGATCCGGGTTCGAGGTCAGCCTCAGCTACCTAGTGAGGTACTCCGCAACTTAGTGAGACCCTGTTTCAATAAAAAGAATAAAATATAGGACTGGGGATGTAGCTCGGAGGTAGAATGCCCCTGAGTTTAATCAATCCCCAGTACCGCAAAAATGAATAAATAAATAAATAAATAAATAAATAAATAAATAAATAAATAAAAAAAATGCTTCCCTTAAACTGGGCCTGATGATGCATACCTGTAATCCCAGTACGTGGAAGGCTGAGACAGGAGGATCGTAGGTGGGAGGCTAGCCTCAACAACTTAGCAAGACTCTCAGCAGCCTAGTGAGACCCTGTTTCAAAAAAAATAAAATAGGGCTGGGGGTGTAGCCCAGAGGTAGTATGCCCCTGGGTTCAATCCCCAGTAAGACACCTGTGCATGAATTCACTCACACACACACACACACACACACACACACACACACACATTTCCTCTTATATGTGTATACAGAAAGATGTGGGTGTAAAAATGTTCTTTGCGCCATAGTTTGTGAAAACAAATAACTAAAGACAATCAAACCTTCCCAGTAGAGAATTAGTGTAATAAATTATATTCAAGCCGTGTAACAGGATGTTGCTATAGAAAAAAAAAAAAAAAGCGAGATCATTAGGGTTAGGTGCTGTTATGGAAAGGCCCCCCACGATACACTGTTAGAGTGACAAAAGTCAAGGCACTCATGAGCACCCCCTTGTGTGTGGTGTGTTTGTGGGGTATGTGTTTGGGTGCAAGTGATAAACCCTCACATACTGACTTTTTTTCGACACCTTGAGTTTTATTTACATTTTCCTTTAGGTACCATAGCCCCTAATGTTAAAAGAGGTTTCACAGATCCATAAGAAAAAGGTGCATGACTAGAAAGTTCACAGCCAAGGGAATGTTTCTTAGCCATTTTTCCCCCTTGGAATATGTGAAAAAATGTTTAAATATAGTCATAACTGAAGAAAATAGTGTGCAAGATACCACTTTCATCTTTTAGATTGTGAGACATTTACATTTTTCAGTGTTTGAGGGAAATAGGTGGTGGAAGTGTGAGTTTCTTCACATTTTGGAGTCTTTGGAGAGGGATTTGACATTCTCGGTTTACTGTAAAAAATACCAAAATCTCATGTGTTGATGTGTTAATGTGGGAAGGTTTCAAAAAGACATTGTTGTAAGTAAAAGACATCAAGATTCACAGTAGCATTCTTTTTTCTTTTTCTTTGTTTTGTTTTGTTTTTCAGTACTGGGGATTGAACCCAGGGGCATTCTGTCTCCAAGCTATACCCCAGCCCTATTGTATTTTATTTTGAAACAGGGTTTCACTAAGTTGTGGAGGGCCTCACTAAGTAACTGAGGCTGACCTCCAACCTGCAATCTTCTTGTCTCAGCCTCCCAAGTACTGAGATTACAAGTGTGAGCCACCATGCCCAATGAGACAGGTGATTTTATATCCTCCATAACAGATACTGTCATTCCGTCAGGTAGTTGTGCTCGGTACATGTGTGCTGAGTTGCTGCCAGCTTTCTTTATGGAAAGAAAAGCTATCTTAAGAAATATTCCACAGATCATTCAGTCACTTCTCTCTCCATCCCTCCAAATATGTGCTCCAAGAAGAATAACTGGATTTTTGCTTCACACTGCATATACTGAATTAATTTCCCATGGTGCTTCAGGTTCTCTTATTCTAGCAATGAGTTATGGAGGGGACAAGCGAATCTGGCTACTGGACAGGAGGGGTGCATGCGTGAGATAAGGTTGAGTCTCATTCCTCCCTCTTGCTTCTCCCAGGCTTCCACCTGCTGAAGGACATGGTAGGTCACCAAGAACCCTTGGCCTAGATGGCCTTTTGCTTCTAAACCATCCTCCGCCCAATCTGCCAGAAATGATGCATTAGAAGGAATGGTGGTGCTTGTACCAGTTGTTATGAATCAATTAAGTGGCTGAAAAAAATCTTTTATCAGTCTTTCCATGGCTTCTGTTTTATTTCATTTATTTATTATTATTATTGTTTTGTATTGGGAATTGAACCCATGGGCATTGTAGCTCCAAGCTACAGCCCCAGCCTTTTTTTTTTTTTTTTTTGCGGTACCGGGGATTGAACTCAGGGGCATTCTACCTCCGAGCTACGCCCCCAGCCCTATTTTTTATTCTTTATTTTGAAACCGAGTCTCACTAAGTTGCGGAGTGCCTCACTAGGTAGCTGAGGCTGGCCGCGAACCCGGATCCTCCAGTCTCAGCCTCCCGAATGCTGGGATTACAAACGTGCGCCACCACGCCCGGCTCAGCCCCAGCCTTTTTATTTTGAAATAGGGTCTTGCTAAGTTTGCTGAAAGTGTCACTTAAGTTGCAGAGGCTGGCCTCAAGTCTCTATTCCTCATGTGGAAGATTCTTTTTTTTTTTTTTTTTTAGGAATAATGTACCTGTGTGTGTGTGTTTAATTTCATGATACTTTGTTACAAGGCAGACCTTGATTAATCCTGTTTAGTTTACTAACCAAGGAAGTACAAATGAACTGCTTAAAGAAATGAATTCAAGCCTCCTGTCCCTTCTTTCCTGAAAAAGAATAGGTGCTTTCTTACCCTTTTATTTCTGTTAATACATTTGTAAGATCTTAGATAGAGGCCAGGCGAGTGTGGAAATGTCTTGGGAAAGCCCTTGCTTTCCTTGCAGTTGTCCTTCAGGGAGAATCTCATCTTGTTTTCTAGGTCACATGTTACAGAATCCTCTTCTACATATAGCCCCTCCCCCCATTCCAGAAAATATCTAACTTCCAGAATACCTAGACTTTGCCAACCCTGGCAGGTTCAGTAACAACTCCCAGTTCCTTAGGTACTCAGAATGGCTCTGCTGAAATCTTTTTTTTTTTTTTTGTCTTTTTGGTTGATTGAACCCAGGGGCAGTCTACCTCTGAGCTACACCCCCAGCCCTATTTTATTTTGAAACAAGGTCTCACCAAGTTCACAGATGCTGGCCGGGACCTATAGTTCTCTTATCTCAGCCTCCTAAATACTGGGATTATAGGTGTGCATCATGATGCCTGGCCTCTGCTGAAATCTTACTTTTCCTGCAGCTTCTGATTTTCTTTGTCCTCTTATTCTTTCCTTTCTTATCTCTTGGTAGATATTCAAAGAAAAGAAAACAGGCGCGTTTGGCAGTATGTCCACCAAGGCACTACTCCTAAGACAATGTTTGTACACTGTCTTCTTCATGCTTGTACACTTTGTTAGTCCTACACTGTGTTGTAGTGGTTCTCACTATTTAGGATTTAGGTTCCTAATATGAACTGTGCTTTTCTTCCTACCTTATCATTCCCCAGGAAGTGTTTACAAGCACCAATGCCAAGACTGTGACATCTCTGGAAGTGGGGATCCCCGGAAATGCAATACAAACTGGTAGTGTAGAAAGATATTAGAAGCAAGGAGTCTGAGCCTATCAGCACGCCTGTGATCCCAGAACTTGGGAGGCTGAAACAAGAGGCTCATAGTTTTAAAGCCAACCTCAGCAACTTAGCGAGACTTCATTTCAAAATAAAGAATAAAAAATGCTGGAGGTATAGCTCAGAAGTAGAATGCTCCTGGGTTCAATCCCCAGTCCCAAAAAGAAAGAAAGAAATGAAGAGTCCATTTATCTGCCTAGCCCTCAAGTGATTCTGGTTACTTTAAATATACCTGGAATATATAGCCATTCTGTCATGGCATATGGAGCTGTCTGTGGCTCTAAATAGGGCAATATGAATCAAATATCGTAAACATATTAGGGTTTCTTTGGTTTTGTTTTGTTTTTTGTACTAGGGATTTAGGGATTGAACCCAAGATTATTCTGCCTCCAAGCTACACCTCCAGTCATTTTTTATTTTGAAACAGAATTTTCCCAAGTTGCTGAGGGTCTTGCTAAATTGCTGAGGCTGTCCTCCAGTCTGCAATCCTCCTATCTCAGCCTCCTAGCAACTGGGATTACGGGCACGTGCCACCAGGCCTAGCTTCTTAGGTCTATTCCTCTCGTCTGAAAGGAATAGAACTGCGTTAGAGTAAAAACAAATTTCTAGCAAAGGTCACTAGCATAGTTAAATCCTGATTTTTTTTTTTTTTTTGCAGTACTGGGGATGGAACCCGGGGGCATTCTACCTCCAAGCTACAGCCCCAGCCCTAGTTTTTATTCTTTAGTTTGAAACAGGGTCTCACTAAGTTGCGGAGTGCCTCACTAGGTAGCTGAGGCTGGCCTCGAACCCGGATCCTCCGGTCTCAGCCTCCCGAATGCTGGGATTACAAGCATGCGCCACCATGCCCGGCTAAACTTTGATTTTTTAAGATACTCAATTTGTAATGGAATCTAAATATTTTGATAAGATTAAAATGTACAACTTTTGTAATTTTTTTTCCTACTGTGAATAATACACAATTTTGCTATGGATTTGGGATGTTTCCCATACTCTCAGTCTCTAGGGCTAAACACTTTTAGAACATGGAACCTATTATCACACCGATAAAGTAAATCAAATGTAAGAGGAATTTTAAGACTATACAGTCATTGTGATTTTATTCTAAAAAAAGCAATCTCAACAAGTTTTTAATCCATGTAAACATGATCAATATATACTTCAAAATTATATTTTCATGGAAGTTTTTACAAAAATACATGACCAGTTATGCCCCCAAATTTGCTAAAAATGTGTTGAGTTTAAGCAAGTATATATTAAGTGCCTAACATTGTGCTTAAAATTCATTACTCTTTTTTTTTTTTTTTTTTTTTGCGGTACTGGGATTGAACTCAGGGGCGTTCTACCTTAGAGCTATACCCCCAGCCCTATTTTTTATTCTTTATTTTTGAAACAGGGTCTCACTAAGTTGCAGAGTGCTTCACTAGGTAGCTGAGGCTGGCCTCGAACCCGGGTCCTCTGGTCTCAGCCTCCCAAATGCTGGGATTACAAGCGTGCGCCACCACACCCAGCTTCATTACTCTTTTAGTTCTCACAGTAATGCTGCAAAGAAGTTACAATCTTTATTTTACAGATGAAGAAATGGTGGCTTAGTCACAGAATTAATAGTTGTTAAAGGGTAGTATTTGGACTCAGATCTCTCTACCACCGTATTTTGGTTTGGCTTTATAGCAGCCAGCTTAGTATCACTTCCCCAAGCCATTGACAGGCCAGGGATGGGCCATAA
This sequence comes from Graphiurus murinus, assembly GCA_004027655.1. Lineage (NCBI taxonomy): Eukaryota > Metazoa > Chordata > Mammalia > Rodentia > Gliridae > Graphiurus > Graphiurus murinus. The sequence continues at coordinate 8,946 of PVLC010021160.1, forward strand.
CAGACGCATCATTCTCTGTTGTTCTCTCTTTCTTGGTCCTTACATGCCCTTTTCCTCCCATGTAGCAGCAAGCCACCTTCTCAACTCTGTGGGGACAGCCGTGTAAGGGAGAACTTACAGCCAGTAAGAAACGAGGATAGTTTGAGTTTGATGACAGAGATGGCTTAAACAAGGACTGTTAGACAATAGGAAATTAATACCAGCAACAAAGCTTTTCAGATTTCTTAACTCGACTAAAAGAGGTAGAGCATGGTGGTGTACCTGTAATCCCAATACTTGAGAGGCTGAGACAGGAGAATCACAGGTTCCAGACCAGCCCTAGCAACTTAGTTAAGACCCTGTTTCACCATAAGAAAATAAAAAGGGCTGGTGGGGTGTAGCCTGGAAGTAGAATGCCCCTGGTTCAATCCCCAGTATCAACATTAACAAAAAGAGGAATTGTCATGTTGAATAGAAAAAGTCTGTGCCTTGGTATAAAATCAAGGAGAAAGACTGTTTCTGTTTCCTTGCAAATGAGGTAGGAATGCCATTCAATAGGCAGGGACAGCTAAGCCTCGGAAAGCTGCTTATGCTTGCATTAAGAAACTAGGAGTAAGAAACAGCGCCATTATTCCATCTCTAGAGTTATTTCAGGAATGGCATTGGAAAGTTCAGTGGATCTGCTTTAAACAAAAATCTGTGAGCTTTGTTTAAATCTGTAAAACCACTGTTAAGATTTTAAGATTATAATACTTGTTCGCTTCCTTGTTTCTTGTTTATACTGGGGCACATCGTTTAAAAGTATAATTTTTAGGATGTCAAGAAAACTATTTGAAGAATGGAATTTACGTGGAAGATTAAATGTGTCAATGGCTGTTGAATTGTTATACTTTGTTTTTTGTTTTTTTTTTTTTACACAGCCCCTTTCCCCAACCACCCTTGTGAATTTTATATCAATGAGTGAATTTCTCATCCTCTGTAACTGGCAACTCTTCAGCTATTGCACTATCAATTTTATCCTGGTCTGTAAATACCTATTAAATTATCCTACTATTGAAGTCTTTTTTGTTTTTTTTTTGGGTGGTACTGGGGATTAAACCCAGGGGCAGTCCACTTCCAAGGTACATCCCCAGCCCCTTTTTATTTTTTTATTATTTAGAAACAGAGTCTTGCTAAGTTGCTGAAGCTGGCCTGGAACCTGTGATCCTCCTGTCTCAGCCTCCCAGGTACTGGGATTACAGGAGTGAGCCACTGTGCCCAGCTACTATTAAACTGAAAGCATTGAAAAGAGATTGTCAGGTGGTAAACACTATTACTGTATTAAGATAAATAAGTAGAGTAAGTAATACATAAGCTTAGCCTGCAAAGTGACATTAGCTACCTGGTCTGCTTTCGAATATTTGACTGTAATTATAATTCCCTTTTCATTGCAATTATTAAACGTGAGAAGTCCCACCCATGATACAGGGCTTACTCTCTTATCTGCATCCTGACTGTGTCCATGTCCCAGCCACCCCCTCCAGCCGGCACAGGCCCTGCTGCCTGCTCGTGACATTAGACTGTGGCTTCTCAGTTTCAGAGCATACCCAAAGGCACATCAAGCCAAATCGGTCCCTCAACTGCTGTGTCCCTCCTGCTCGACAGTGGACCAATCTTTATTCATGGACGGGTCACAGAGACTTGACATCCCCATTTTGAGAGAAAAAAGATTATCTTTGGCAATTTAAAGTAGCAAAAGTTCAAAGAATCAAATGTTCATTTTGAAATAAGGTTTCTAGGACAGTGCAGTGAGGTGCCTTCTCCTTCGTCATCTAAAATTTTTTTGAAATATTTTTAGCCTTTTAACATATGTGTGCACGAACACACGCACACTGGGTGACCTAGTTGTCTCAGCCCTCGCTGCTTGGGAAGTGTGATGGGGGTGTGAGGCATTGCAGCCCTGGGGAGGTGACTGGAAATTCAGAGTCTCAGGCAGGACCCTCCCACCAGCTGCGTCCCAGTGCACTGCCTCCTCAGTTCAAATGTGCCCAGAGTTGCGGTGTCAGAAGTTGGCGCCTGGCAGAGAGAGGCAAGGCTTGGCTTTACCTGTATTTCACTGAATATCCTCTTTTACTGATTACTCTTTCTTACTTATTTTTGTGTCATTGGAGATGGAACCCATGGGTGCTCTACCACTGAGTTACCACTGGGAGTTACCACTCCCAGCCCTTTCTATTTTTTCATTTTTGAGACTTGGATCTTGCAGAATTGCCCAGGCTGGTCTCAAACCTGCGGTCATTCTGTCTCAGCCTCCCAAGAATAGATCACCTTCTAGTCTTCCTGTGGCTCGGCAGCAGGTCTCTTAAAGGTCTTATGAAATCCTTTTTTTCCTTAAAATTTTAAAAATTAATTTGTTATTGATGCACTATAATTATCTATAATATTGGGTTTCATTGTGACATATTTGCACATGCACATAACTTAAACTGATTGATTTCATTCCTCAGTACCTCTCCTCTTGCTCACCTCCTCCCTCCTCCTGATTCCCTTCTTCGAACCCCCTTTTTTTTTTTTTTTTTTGGTACTGGGGATTGAACTAGAGGCATTCTAACCTCCAAGCTCTACCCCCAGCCCTATTTTTAAATTTTTATTTTGAAACAGGGTTTTGCTAGGTTGATGAGAGTCTTACTACTTGCTGAGACTGTCCTCGAACCTGCAATCCTCCTGTCTCTGTCTCCCAAGTCCTGGAATAACAAGCATGCGCCACAACACTTGGCATTTTAGCATCATTATTGCATTTAGCATCATTATTGATCTAATTAATTAAAAACTTTGGCAAATAAACATCTACATATGACACACCCATATACCTATCCTATTGGTCACACCCAAATATTGATTTTATTGGTGACTCATGAATATATCAGTGGTATTAGAATGCCTTAAACTCTCTAGTCATGTGAAATTTATGCAGTAAGAGGTATAGGCAGAGTGTGGTGGTGCACACTTGTAATCCCAGTACTTGGGAGGCTGAGACAGGAGGATCTGAGTTCGTGGCCAGCCTCAGCTACTTAGTAAGGCCCTCTGAAACTTAGTGAGACCCTGTTTCAAAATAAAGAATAAAAATTAGGGCTGGGGATGTAACTCGGAGGTAGAATGCCTCTGGGTTTTATCCCCAGTACAGCCAAAAAAAAAAGAGGTATAGGCATTCAAGCCAAGTGTGGTGGGGCAGGACTGTTATCTATTTCAGTACTTGGGAGGCTGAGACAGGAGGATCACATGTTCAGGGCCAGCCTCAGCAACCTAGAGAGAACCTGTTTCCAAATAAATAATAAAATAGGCTAGGAGTCTAGCTCAGAGGTACGGTGCCTCTCTGGGTTTAATCTCCAGAAACACACACACACACACACACACACACACACACACACACACACACACAGAGTGTAGGCATTCAGGTAAGAATTTTAAAGCGACATTTATTTTTGAAATACCAATATAAATTATCATCCAGTAATAGAATTGAAGTATGGAAATGAAATAATCATACAATGCAAGAGGATCCAAAATCATTTAAATAATGTCAAGAAAAATGTTTCAAATATTCTGCTATTTAAAATGTTAAGTATTTTTAGTCTTAAAACTATAAATTGAAGCTGTGCGTGGTGGAGCATGCTTATAATTCCAGTACTAGGGTGACTGAGACAGAGGGATCTCAGGTTCAAAGCCAGCCTCAGCAACTTATCGAGGCTCTCAGCAACCCAGTGACACCCCGTTTCCAAATAAGAAATAAAATAGGACTGGGGGTATAGCTTGGAGGTGGAGGGACTTTGAATTCAATCCCCAGTATCAATAAAAGAAAGAAAGAAGGAGCTGGGCATGGTGGTGCATGCTTGTAATCCCAGCATTCAGGAGGCTGAGACCGGAGGATCCCGGTTCGCGGCCAGCCTCAGCTACCTAGTGAGGTACTCCACAACTTAGCGAGACCCGGTTTCAAAATAAAGAATAAAAAATAGGACTGGGAGTATAGCTCGGAGGTAGAATGCCCCTGAGTTCAATCCCCAGTACGGGGAAAAAAAAAAAGAAGGAAGGAAGGAAGAGAAGAAGGAAAGAAGGATTAAGAAAAATATTTTACCTAACTTTTCTTGTTAAGAAATCATTGTTTCATAAATTGACAATTGGTAGAATGATAGTTTGGAGATTCCCTTTTGCAATACAAAATTAACATACAATAATATATAAATTGCCAGTATGGGTGGCTATTTATTGCATTGAGAACCATCTCAAATAAGTCTGGATCAATCTAGAAGCAATGAATCCAAACTTAGAAGACTTTAAGTCTTTTTCTCCTTCCTTCCTTCCGTCCTTCCTTCCTTCCTTCTATCCTTCCATCCTTCTGTCCTTCCTTTCTTGGAACTGGGAATTGAACCCAGGGACATTCTACTACCCCCAAGACACACCCCCAGCCCTGTTTTTATTCTTTATTTTGAAACAAGGTCTCACTAAGTTGCAGAGGGCCTCACTAAGTAGCTGAGGCTGGCCATGAACCTGTGATCCTCCTGTCTCAGCCTCACAAATACAGTAATAACAAGCATGCGCCACCATTCCAGGCTGTAAGACTTTAATTCTTGCTGTCTGTTTCTTCAAGTTTGGAAGTTCAGGTAAGGAGAATGTTGTATGAACTTGAATATGGCAAATTCATTGAGGGAGGTTTACTTTATTGCATGGATTTTCAGGGTTATTTTGAAATGCATGAAGTATAATGCAGAAATAGTTTACACTTAGATTTCTAATTTTCAACCACACGTAAGTGCTTACTTAGGCTTTATCATGTGCTGATTTTAAAGAAAAAAATAAAACTAAGAATTTGATTAAGAAGGTATTTAAGTTTTCTGAAGCCTATCGGATTCGGTCTTTGAAAAAGAATAAATTCTTTCACTTATCAATTATTTTGGGTGCCTCATATACTTTTTTGTGTAAGTTTTTTCTAAGTGGAGATTTTTCTGTGTAGGTAGTAAGTACCAGTCTTAGGAAAAATCAACAGGAAAGTAGCAGCTACTTCAAAATATTTTAAGAAACCATGCAAAAAAAAAATTTGATGTATTCGCTAAGCGGTTTTTTTTTTTTTTTTTGGCACTTTTCCCTTTATTATTTCTTCATATCACAACAATTCTAGGAGTGACTTATTAGCTACACTTTATAGCTGAAGAAGACAGACTAATCCTCCAAGGTCAAAGGGTGAGAAAGTGGTCCAGATAGAATTCAAACTCACATCTATTTTATTTGTACAAGGATTCTATCTTTAATAATTATCTCCTTTCTGTTGTAGATTCTCTCCCTCCCTTGCTTTCCTTCCTTGTCCCCTTCGTCCCTTCCTCAGGGCTGAACCCAGGGTCTTCTCCCTGCTAAGCATGTGCACTACCAGTAAGCTACACTGCCAGCCTTTGGCCCTGGTTTATAATGACCTAGATGTGAGTAGACCAGTTGCCCTCTTCTAGAACTAGATCTGACATCCTGACTATGGACAGCTGCTCCTTTGGGGATCTAGCCTTGGAAATGTACCTCCTCCCTTGTCCCTTCTGCCTGGATACCATATATGTTTGAGTTTCTCACTTTGTGGAGTGGAGTTTTGGGAAGTGTGGCAAGGGGAAACAGTCATTGCCTTGGCTCCAACAGGCTGGTTTTCCTACTTAATTCCTGCCATCCCTATTTGCCGGGGTCGGGGCCGGGTTCTGTTCCTGTCCCCACTGATCAGAATCACTTCTGTAGCCTTCGAGTTCACTCTTCCCCCTCCACTTCTACTGTCTGATCTGCTTCCCCCATAGGACCTTCCTTTCTGCCTTGAGCCACCTTGGTCCTCCAGCTGCATTTGCAAAGCTGGACACTAGCCCCCTTAGGCTCTGGTGAGGATGCAGACACACTTCTGGAATCTTGTTTATGCCAGAGATGAGAGTGTAGACCAGACCAAAAGAAGAGAGAGGACTTCTTGATGACAAGAAAGAAAGGTTTCAATAGTCCACTGGCTAGAGCATCTAAAATTAAATCTTTTGAAGTGCTGGAATTTCCGTCTTTAACCATGTATTTCTTGGCAGACATCCTCTTCATAGTGATTACAGTTTGTTCCATTTGGAATTAGTTCAGGTCTTCAAAGCAAGGAGAGTCTGTTTAAAGAGTTAGTTATAAATTGTATTTCTATTGGTGATGGTCACTCCTGTGCAACACCCACATAGGAGACACCAACTGCATTCATCCTGGTTTGTTATATTCCACCTCAGGTCCTTTCTGCAGATTGGGTACCAGTGTAAGGTTGGAACAGAGGAGTGTCACAGCTGACCCTGAGGTAGGACCTCATGAGCCATCTATACCCTGATGGTATAGATGACTCATGAGGCTCCTGATGGGCTCATCACCTTGCTAATGGTTAATCACATCCCATTAAGGAAAATTATATGTATATAAATGTTCATATTTATCATCAAAAAGATTGTAAATGGAGTAAGCAAATATGATTTTATGTTAGTAGAGTGTTATGTAAATATACTGTAAGCATTGGGCCAAGTTTATTGATTTACAGTGGAAAATTGCCTCTCCTGTATCCAAAATAATCATAACTACTCCCTGTGGCTCTCCATTTCTTGAAAAAGTAGGTATGTAAGATTTATTGATTGCAGTGGAATCCAAATACAAGGAGCTACCTAGTTTTGTGGGATTTTCAGCTGCAATAGAAACCAACAGATGTTGACATTATCCACTGGGAAATAGAAGACCGCCCCCGTGTAGTCCAGTGTTTTGACATTGAATTACTTCTTACATAATGATGGTGCTGGTTATCACTAGCTTTTGAGTGGACATCATCCTAAGATGTTTCTTAGCATGGATTATCTATATCCAAACTTATATTTTTTCTTCTAAACCTATTTTGCATTTACTCTGTAATACAAAAAAAAAAGTTTTTAAATTTTTAAAATTGAACTAATGACGTATCTGGAAGATATGTATTATGTATCAAAAATCTTCAAAGTATCCATAGGAGAAAAGCATAGATAGGAGAGCTTCTAGGTTGTTGTGTTTCTTACAGTATGATAAAGTAAGTGATACCGCTTGAGAAGTGATATTTAAAAACCCAACATAATATGCATGTAAGGTATTTGCAGATTTAACATTCACAGTTTAGACTAGTTTGTGTCCAACAATTTAGTGTTTCCCTGGGGATGAAATTCTCCAGAATTATAAGACCATGTTCCCCTGAGAAGCTACTTCCTGGAGAACGGCACGTAGGCAGCTTTGTAGCACCATCCCTCAACCCGTGCAGAAGTGAGTTTTCTGCTTGCCTAGCAGAAATAGGAACTCTCTGGGGGATGTGATAACTATTTTTGTAAAGTTTTCTTTTCTTTTTTCATACTGTAGATTGAACACAGGAGTGTTCTACCTTGGAGCTATACCCCCAGCCCTTTAAAAAAAAAGTTTTTTCTAAAAAATTTTGAAACAGGTTCTTGCTAAGTCCTGAGGCTGGCCTCAAAGCTGTAATCCTCCTGTGTCAGCCTCCTAAGTACTGGATTTACAGGTGTGTGCCGCTGCCTCTGGCTATGAAGAAAAATAAAATAAAATAAACAACCTATTACCATTTGAATAGCAATATCATTTGGGGTGGAATTCAATCAGGAAATATCCCTCTGAGTATCAAAGATTCTTTCTATTGGAGAGAATAGCTGCTTATTTTAGAATCAATAATTTCATTATAACGGAATGAAAAAGAAACCATTCCACCAGCGAGGAAACTGGATAGGAAGCAAAGCGCTTCTCTCATCTCCTCAGGTTTCCTTTTGGTTGTCAGACTGCCAGCGCCACTGGGCTGGGGAACACAGAGCACTGGTATTTGATAAGAACTCCCGGGAGGCCGAGGTACCACGACTGTGTCGGGAGGACAGGACAGCAGCGGCAGCATCCTCCTTGCTAGGGACTCCCCACGCCCCAACTGTTGCTGCTGCTGCCACCTGAGTCACCCAGGAAATGCTCGCATTTGGGGGCTTCTTGCTGCTTGAACAGTGGGCAAAGTTACTGGAAAAGCAGGACCAGCTTACCAAAAAATGGAGAAATGACCACAATGAATCAGGGCCAAGTGAGCTCTACTGTAGTCATTCTCTCTCTGGCCTATGGTCCTACCCTGGCTGACTTCCTTTGTATTTTAAATTTTTGCCTAAAATTTCCAGGCCTTACTGCTGACAGATAAATCAGGTTCTCTGGGAGGAAGCAGTTGAATACTGCACAGTCACCTGTTGCTTAAGGATGTAGGACAGCTGTGAGAGCCGCAGTCAGGTGAGGTCATTGTGCAAACATCACAGGGTGCCCTTTGCCAACCTAGATGGTACAGGTCAAGCGCTCCACGTGGACTCTTGGTGCAATCAAAAGACCAGGTACACACGAGAAGCACCAGTCTAACAAACATACCCGTTTATAATAAACTTTTTATAAATACGAGGATTGCTTTTTTAAATTAATTTATTTTTTTGCAGTACTGGGGATTGAACTCAGGGGCATTCTACCTCTGAGCTATACCCCCAGCCGTATTTTTTTATTCTTTATTTTGAAACAGGGTCTCACTAAGTTCGGAGAGCCTCACTAGGTAGCTAAGGCTGGCCTCGAACCCAGATCCTCCGGTCTCAGCCTCCCAAATGTTGGCATTACAAGCGTGTGCCACCACACCCGGCTTAGGAGGAGTGCTCTTGAAAATAATAGTAGAAAGTATAGCAGCTCTTCATTTATATACCATACCATTTATATACCATATGTGATTTTCTAGCACTGGTAGCATAGATTTGTTTATCCCAGCAATACCATACCATAATCGTGTGAGAAATGTGTGGCTTTATGACATTACTGTTGCTACAATGCCTACCTTGTCACATGGATAATAGTAATTTTCCAGCTCTGTTACTATCTTGTGAGACCATGATCGTGCATACACTAAAATATTGTAACACAGCTCATGATCTCTCTCTAGGAGATCCTCGTGCGCTTCCTGAGCTCTGCACCCTGTAGCTTTGAAGATTAGAAATGAGACCTGTCAATCATTCATGCCTCAGGGTGAATTGGTTCTTATAGACTACATTTTTCCAAAAACAGGAGTTATAGGAGTGAGTGAATGGGAAATTTTAATACTGGTGCTGGAGCATGAGAAAGTAAGCTTGTAGATTGGGAATAATAGGATTTGGTTTCAATTAGTTGGTTCAGACTAAATTGTAAGCTTTTCAACTATGCTTCAGACACTTGCAGAACGAGAGCCTCAAGTTTTCTCTGCATTCTTTCCTGAGCTAAGGAGGGAGATAGTATTGTTGCATACTGTGAAGTTGTTAAATGTCTTTTTACCTATTATCTACTTGAATTGTAATAAAAGAGGTTTGCTCAAGAAGCATTAGAATATTGGCAGATAATAAAAAAAGCATTAGAAAATTCTAAAAGAGTTTTCTATGGCTACTAGTATTAGAATACTAACAGGTAATTCTGGAAGACTTTGCTATGGCTACTAGTTTTGTCCAAGAAGTCACTTTTGTGGGTAATAAAAAGATATACACAATATTCAAGTTTTGTTAAATTTCAAGTATTTCTTGAGGACTTCAATATATTCCTTTTAGGTTTACCCTAGGATGCAATTAATAAGTCATCATTGAAGACAGTAAGAACAAGCAGTAAGAACAAGCTTCATATCACTCAGACTTTGCTAAGACTGAGTATCTGTTTTTAAGAACTCATTAGAAAAAGCAAAAACTCTGGTTGCAATTAAAAAGTACTTATAATTGAAAGCATAAAAGCATTTAAAAAATTAGAAAGAATAAAAGCTTCATAGAGAACATTTGTTCTTTTTTGCCACTTTCTTCCAGGGGCATTCTGTCTCTGAGCTACACCATCAAGCCTGATTTTATTGTTTTTTTATTTTGAAATAGGGTCTCACTTAGTTGCAGAGGCTGGCCATGAACCTGCAATCCTCTGGTCTCAGCCTCCCAAGTACTGAGATTAGAGGCATGCACTACCACGCCTGGCCTTTTGCCACTTTCTGTTAGAGTAAGTGGTAAGACTGGCAGGGCTGGGATCCTTGAGTGCATAAAAACTTAGAAATCAAGCAGCAGGAAGCAGCCAAACCTCCCCCACCTCCCTTAAATTTTTTTTTTTTTTTTTTTGGTACTGAAGATCCAGGGTCATTCTACCTCTGAGCTACACCCCAGCTCTTTATTATTACTGAATGGGGTTTCATTAAGCTAAGGATCTAAGTTGCTGAGTCTGGCCTTGAACCCAGGATCCTCCTATCTCAGACTCCCAGCCCATTATTTTAACTATAGAAATCAAGACTGAGTACAGGCGTCCTTTTTTTCTGAGAAGAAAAAGGGGGGAAAAATAGACCCAACCTTTCCACCTTTCTGTGAGACGCTAAATCAAGTTTGGGGCTTACAGAAGGTACTAGCCCTGTCTGTCTGCCAAGTGACAGTAAAGAACTATAAAACCAGTAGGAAACCAAGAAGTCCATGAGTCAACTCAGCATCAAGCGAATGAATGAGCTGGGAGTGAGTCAGCCCAGCCACAACTACCAGGGACGAGGAAGTCACAGAGCTTCCCTTCCTGGCCAGAGTAGTCCAAGGTACCTCACAGACCAGGGAGGTTAATGATTAGCAAAAAGGGTAGGTCAGGGGAGACAAGGCCTGAGATAAGGTGTCAAACACTTGGGATTGCAGAACAGTTTATAACCAAGTGGGAAAATTCAAGAGTTTTTACTAGGAAGATTCAGCAATGGTAGAGGTTATTTCAGTTCTGTTAGATACAGTTACCTGCTGAGTGAAAGGCTTAAGTGGACTTGGGAAGGGGGATAGTTAGGTTAAGGTCCTGAGGAGGGAAAAAAATCTCAAACAAGCTCACTTCTGTGTAATAATTCTAAGCCAAACATTCTTTTGATAGCAAGAGTATTGTCCACTATACAGCGGTCCTCTTCTTTGCTTCCAAACAACTTCCCAATAAAGATTAAAGCATAGAGAGTTTAGACAGAGGAGGGAAAAAGTCCAGCCCAGCAGAGCAAGAGGAAAAGCATGCTTTGAACATGTTTATTTTCTAAAACAAGATTTGTAAGCCAAAAAAGAAAAATAGTCCTCTGTAACAGGTATTAACTACTTTGGAAATAAAATAGATTTAAGTAAGGGAGGAAGTATTTTTGAGGTCCCCTAATTATCTATCTACATGTATGTCTGTCCATCTCTGAAAACTCAAACACTGACAGACCAGAGTCCAAGCAGATGGAAATGCAGCCAGTTCTCCCTCAAATGAAAATGTAGTGGGCTCCGTTCCAGGGAACATCTTGGGTGTGTTTTTTTTTTTTAGCTCCCTAAATTTAAACAGCTGAAATAATTCTTAAAACCAGGTTTTTATAACGGAAAAAAAGTTTTTCTTCCCATTTTGTTGGATATTTTCTTAATTTAAAAATTTAGTCATAATCTCATTTTTTCATAAAATTTAAAAGCGAAAGTTTCCCTACTCCCAACCCTGAGAGATATGCTTACTTTTTTTTTTTTTCTTTTTCTCTCTTTTTTTTGTGGGATTGGGAGTTGAACCTCAGGGGTATTCTACATCTGAACTATATCCCAGCCCTCTTTATTTTTAGTTTTGAAACAGGGTCTCACAAAGTTTCTGAGGGTCTTGCTAATTTGCTGAGACTGGCCTCAAATCTGCCATCTTCCTGTCTCAGCCTCCTAAATACTGTGGGCTTATAGGCCTGCAACACCACGGCTGGCATTAATATTCTTTTAAAAGTTGTTTTTCTGTGGTACTAGAGATTGTATCTATCCATCCATGTATATACAGCAATAACTATAATTATATATACTGATTTAACTTAAGGCAAGTCTTTAAGCGACAGACTGGTATTTTAGTTTTATATGTTTAATCTGTAGCAGTGTTGGGATTAGAGCACAGTTCAGGCTGTCAGGTTGGGAGCACAGAGATAGAGATAGGCATGTGATGCAAAAAGGAGACTCCATTCTTCCCCCTGTCACCCTCCTCCACCTGCGTCACCCACACAGCGGATACAATCTAAACTTCTAGAGATGGTCTTTCTTTTTTTCTTTTTCTTTTTTTTTTTTTTTTTTGCGGTACTGGGGATTGAACTCAGGGGCGTTCTACCTTCGAGCTATACCTCCAGCCCTATTTTTTTTTTTTAATTCTTTTTTTTGAAACCGGGTCTCACTAAGTTGCAGAGTGCCTCACTAGGTAGCTGAGGCTACCTGAGAACCTGGATCCTCCGGTCTCAGCCTCCCAAATGCTGGGATTACAAGGGTGCACCACCACGCCCGGCTCTGTGTGTGTGTGTGTGTGTGTGTGTGTGTGTGTGTGTACAAATACTGTTTTAGAGAATAAATATGCTCATTAGAAATAATTTCCCTCTTCTTCTGCTAGACCTGGACGTCCAGGATTCCTTTTCCAGGGAAAGTTCTTCCTTCCACTCTTTGAGGTCTTTCTCCCTTATTTGTGGTGCCAATTTATTTGCCATCTCTTGAATGATATTTGTTTCATCCAACTAAGAGAAACTCTTCCTGCCAAACATGGTCTTTCCCAGCACTTCATTTACTTTTCTTTCAAAACACGTCTTGTCGAGTTACTTTTATTTTGTTCATTGTGTAGTGTCCGTCTCTTCCTTCTTTAATAGAACGAGCTGCCTGAGGCTCCTGTTGGTGCTCATCCAGCACCCAGGTAGGGCCCAACAGTATTTATGGAGTGAAGATGCACATAGAATTTCAGTAGCACAGATCCACAAACGTCACTCGCTTGCTTCACAGCCATGAGGCCAGGAGGAAAGAGGCTGCCAGTTGAGTGGTACTTAATAGTCATGTCCCACCAAATTAAAAGTTCCAAATGACAGCGAAGTAAGTCAGCAATGAGTGAGAGAACACAGGGTATGGCTAAAGCAAGTCACTGCTTTTCAGAAGCTTGAGCAATTAAGGGGAAGAATTGCTCTGTGCATTTCTGTACTGACTCGAGCAGAAGCTAGGGGTGGAAAAAAGGATTGGACTCACTTTGAACCTGGGTCTGCAATTTGTTAGCCATTTGTTAGTAGGTCCTTTTCCAGAGCCTCAGTTGTCTTGTCTGTAAGTGGCAGTGAGTTTAATCTCATAATAATGATGTAGGTGGTGCACAGGATACAATTAAACCTGCCATCACCATGTAAACAAATGTTATTTTGAAATTCATGAAAGGGGGAATCCCATGAAGCTAGCTACCTGGGAGTACTGTGCACCTATGAGCATGCTCAGCCATGTTATTTCCCAAAATGCTGTACTGTCTTAGTGTGGGTTGTCAAGGAATTTATGTAATGTTAGTGAAAGTGTTTTGACTTGCAAAGGGTCATACAAATTTATAACTGGGAAAAATTCATGGATTCTATAAAAAAAATAAGTCTATTCATACAGCTTTTATTTATTTATTTATTACCATTTTAGTTTAGATAGACTTAGTAGAAACATGCACTGACTGATCTGAGTACAATAAGATCTATAGTAAAGTCCAAATATTGTATAAAACCATAGATGAGCCAGGCATGATGGTGCATGCCTGTAAACCCGGTACTTGGGAGGCTGAGACAGGAGGATCACAGGTTTAAGTACAACCTCACCAATTTAGCAAGACCCTCAGCAAATTATCTAGATCCTGTTTAGGTATAAAAAATAAAAAGGTTGGGGGTGTAGCTTGGTGAAAATGCCCCTGGGTTCAATCTCCTGTACCACTGGGGAAAAAAACAAAATAAAAAACCTGGATGATGCTAATACCTCACCAGGTTTATTTTTTATTTTGAAACAGGGTCTCACTAAGTTGCTGAGACTGTTGATCTTCCTGTCTCAGTTTCCCAAGTACTGGAATTATGTGCCAACATGTCGAGCTGCTTCCTACATTTCTAATTGACTTTGAACTCTGCTTTCCAGCTTTGCCCCCGACCGACAAGGTTAGTTATAATGGTGAACTTTTTCAGAAGAAGCAGCCTTAAAGTGGAGGATACAAAGGCAACCAGCCAGTCATCCAGGTTTTTACTAAACCAAGATAAATTTGTTCAGGCTCAGAGTCAAGAGAATCAGAGAATCACTGGTTCCTTCCTTTCCCTCCCTCCCTTCCTTCCTTTCTCCCTCCCTTCCTTCCTTCCCTCCCTCCCTCCTCCCCTTCTTTTTTGTGGTAGTAGGGGTAAAATCCAGGTCATCCTACCTCTAAGCTATACTTCCAACCCTATTTTTATTAACTAATTGATTGAGATACTGGAGATTGAACCATGGAGCATTCAATTTCCAAGCTACACCCCCAGTCCTTTTTATTTTTTATCTTGAAGCAGAATCTGATTTGTTGAGGGTCTCACAAAGTTGCTGAGGCTGGCCTTAAATCTATGATCCTCCTGTCTCAGCCTCCCAAGTACTGGGATTACAAGTGATCGCCACCACCCCCAGCCTTATTTTATTTTTAATTTTGAAACATGGTCTCACTGAGTTGCTAAGTTACAGCAATGTACCACACACCTGGCAGAGAATCACTGTTTTTTTTCTAAAACTGATAAGAAGTAAAATTGACCGTACTGAACTCCAGTCTAGTCTAAAGTTCTTTTGATTTCTAATCTTATAAGGAAACCAGAGGAATTATTTTTATCATATTTTTTAACCATAATATTTCCAGAGGTGGTGCTTAGTTATGTGGTACCCTTGGCCTTCTTACCAGGAGGGAGGAAAGGGAACGATTCTACACTTTGATGAGTTCCACAGTTCTGACATGGGGACACTTCTGTGATCACCTTCTCTTTTCAGGCTTCGATTTGGTTTTCACCTTAGTCTCCTTCCCCAATGTCTCTCTGTGCTCTATATTAGATTACAGGTAGACATGGGAGGGTGACCAATTAGTTGCTAATTTTTGTTAATTAAGCCTCATACAACAGCTTTTCAAAGAAATGACTATTTGAGGATCAAAGACACACACCAGATTATGAAACTCAGAAAGACACGGCTGACCTGTGTCCACTGCAGCTGGTATAATTAGGGGCATCTGGCAGACCATACAGAATGAGTTTTTCTGGATAAATAAAGGCAATGTTCACAAGCTGTGAGAAGATTACAATCAACTGTAATCAGTTGATAAGGAAGCCCGAGCCTGGAGCTCCCCAGGCAAGTTCCTCAACCTGGGGTGAGTTGTGCTTCGTCTTCTGAATGGGGTGGCCCACACGGCTAGCAGAGCTGGTGTGGAGAGGAGAGGAATGAGCGTGCAGCTCTTAGCCTAGTGCCTCAGAGGTCCCAAGGAACACAGGACTTGCCGTTGAAGGACTTCTACCACGTTTCAGAAATAAGCAACCTCAGACTTTTGTTTTAGTGTTAACTTATTCTATCCTTTCAACTTCAACTAATTGTATATGTATATAATAAAGACGGAGCCTAGATTGTTTTCCAGTCCATTAACTCTATAAATAAAAGGAATAACTTTTGTGTGTGTGTGTGCTGGGGATTGAACCTGGAGCTTCGCACATGCCAGGCAAGCGCTCTACCGCTCATTGAGCCCTTTTCATTTTTTTTTTAATTTTATTTTGAAACTGGGTCTCAACTAAGTTGGCTGAACCTGAACTTGTGATCCTCCTGCCTCAACCTCCTGGGATATAGGCATTAATGCCTCACCCTTTTAGCTTGGAATCCAAGGCCCTCCACTATCTCTTACAGATGCCCTCTTCCATCTTTTCTCCCCACATCATCCTTTTCAGATGTGAAAGCATATCTGCAAACTCACTAATCAGTAACTCAGTAATCCTCACTTGCTGCACATTCTCTAGCCCTTGTTTCATATTGTTCCTTGTTTTGGAAAGGTTGTATTTCCCAGTCTTTCCTGTTCCCATCCTGCCACAATCTGTATCCTAGCAGAGGACCTGTTTTTCTACAGGTTGAGATAATCCTCCTGTCAGCTGACTTAGCATAATTTTATTTATTGATTTGTTATACTTTATTGGGTGCATTGTAATTATACGCCATAGCGAGATTCAGAGTGATGCATTCATACCTGCACACTGTACTGGAGCATAATTAAGACAATATTTCCCTTATGATCGACCATGTTCCTCCATGGGTCATAGCTGCTGCTGAGGGCAGGAAAAAGGTAATGCTTCTCCCTCCCTACTATGTTTAGACTGGTGCTTGGCAATGGATGGGTTTCATTGATGGAATATGGGAGGAAAGACTATGTCTTGGGGATCAGAACCAAATAGCAATTCTGAAGTCCAATATATTTTTTTCTCATCATTTCAAACATCTGCATTCAGTTAGTACTACTCAGTATGAGAGACCTTCCCTGACCACCACACCTAATGAAACCTGTTTCCAGTCCACTTGGCTCTGTTTTATTTTTGTATGCAACATTTTATATTACAAAATTGTTACAGGTCCTCGGGGTTATTGGTTCATTTCTGTCTCCCACTAGAATGTAGGCTTCATAAGCTCAAGGATTTCATCTTTGTTTTTTTTGTTTTATTTTGGGTTTTGTTGTTGTTGTTTTGGTACTAGGGATTGAACTCGGGCATTCCACCTCTGAGCTACACCCCAGCTCTGTTTATGCTTGTATTTTGAAACAGGGTTTGGCTAAATTGCCCAGGATCTTTCTAAGTTGCTCAGAGCTGTGATCCTCCTGCCTCGGCCTCCCAAGTATTGAGATTACAGGTGTGCACCAACATGTCTGGCTAAGGACTTCATCTTTTTAACATTTTTGCCTCAGCAAAAACTCTATGAATATTAATTGAAAAAATGAATGCATAAGTGAAATAATCAGAGGACCTACTCTGAAGTATTTATAGATGTTATCATTAATTCTAGTTTTGTAGAGGTATTAAACAGGCTGTCTTGTGATTGTCATTTTGAATGTTTTGAAGTTACATTTTGAGAGTAATTTTAAGAAACAGACATTTAATCACTGCTTAACTACGTAAGTAGGAGATAAGCTATTTTTATAAATTATATTTGGAGCCTAGAAGCATGTTGGTCTAATTTGGTAATTTTTTTCTTTTCATTACTACCTTAATTTTTTTCTTTTGACACCAAAATAGAGTGTATTGGGAAATCATTGAAACAGAGCTCCTGAACTTCCATATGCTGAGAATAAAAACTGCCTTCTGGCTTGGCTGATGCTACTGACTTGTACTGAGGTCCATGCAGCCTAGCTAAGTCTACATATGCATATCATCTGGCTTCTATAAACACAACAGTCTTGCTACTTGGGTCAAGCTGCATAAAATTGTCTTTTCCTTTTTACATTGTTTGTTATTTCTTGTGTAAGCAGGTGGCCATGTCTGGCCAGGAGAGATCAAGGCAGGTCCCCTGGCTTGGCTGCCAGTAACATAGTAACTTCTGCTGCCTAAGCAGATCTGGGAGATAAGTGATAGATTCAGCTAGATGAGAGGGTCCTGAGCTCATGCCCTTCTGCCCTTACCGCTGTCCTCCCAGGCTGCTGCAGCCACCAGAACCTCATCTTCCCAAAGCTTATCCCCCCACCCCTTCCCTGTGTGTCCTAGTGCAGCACCAACAGTGCTTTACATACAAATGCATTTCTCAGGGTTGGTCTGGTTTAACATACCATGTTAAATAAGCCACATTTCACCTATTTTACATAGTGCAACATTTGTAAGAAAATGTAAAAGCCTTTGTGCTTTCAAAGTAGGATCTGTTGAAGAAGCAAGTGAACCGAACCGTGCACAGACTGACGAAGCTCTTGAAGCTCACGGGCACATTGAGTGGAGCACTCTCCATGACGCTTGACCCCTTTCTGTTCTTGACCATTTTCCGTGACACTTTGGTTTTCCTCTTATCTCTTGGTGGTATCTTTTCCTCTCTGCTTTTCCCTTTTATCTGATGTGCCCCTCCTCTCTCCCCCATCCAATCAGGCTGCACCTTGACCTTCAGAATATTAGCCTTGAATGACTTCTTTCCTCTCCATGAATTCAACTGCCACTGCCCAGACATGGATGGCTTCCAAGTAGATAACGTTAACTGTGCTATTTCTAGGTCCCACACCCTGTAGATTTTTTTCCATCTCTGTGAGTGAGTCCTACAATTCTAATCACCATCTCTACTAGTGAACACCAAAAGGTGATGGGCATGGTTGTACACACCTGTAATCCCAATAATTGGGAGACAAAGAGAGGAGAATCACAGTTTCCAGACCAGCCTTGGTAACTTAGCAAGACCTTGTTTCAAAATTAAGAATAAAAAAAGGCTAGGGGTATAACTCAGGTAGAATGCCCCTGGGTTGAATCCCCAATACCATAATAAATAAATAGGTAAATAATAAAGAGGGCTGGAGATATAGCTTGGAGGTAGAATGCCCCTGTGTTCAATCCTTTGTGTGTGTGTGTCCCTTCTTTACTCCCCATCCACCAAATTAACACCAACTACTCAGACAAAACAGAAGCCCAAGAATTACTTTTGCATCTTTCCTCATGTTAAATCAGTTACTATGGTGCTACAGTCTCCTTGCTACCTCCTCCATTGATTTCACTTTAGTAAACAGAATCAGTGATTCCTCTCTGATGTGTTAGCGTCCTTCCAAGCCATTCAGCTGTCTGCCTCCCCATCACAGGCCTCTCCTCCTCTCCATGAAAGATGCCTGGCCTGTGTGTCCATCAGGCTACATATATGCCTTCCATCCTCCCCTGGTTAATGCTCAGAGCAAGACTTCAACACAGAAAACCTGCAGTGACTCCTGTGCCTTCAGGGTGAAGTTCAACTGACCCCCTTCAGCCATAAATGACACAGCCTCATCTTCATTCTCCAAACTCATCTCCAACTCTGTCAGCCCATTTCCTGTCATTCAAACGTTGCCATACCCTGTGAGTGGCTGTGCTCCCCAATGCCTGGGCCCAAAGCACATCTCCTTTAAAGCTGGGCACTTCAGTACACTCTCTGATCACTTACACTATATTATCTCCCTCACGAGACTATAAGCAACTTGAGATTTGTGTTCCCAGCATCCAGAACAGTATAGACCAGTGTTTCTCCAAGGGAGTTCCCGGTCCTTCTGGAGGGTATCAGAATCATTTGGCTGGTTTTGTGTTTTGTTTTGTTTTAATATATATAAGTCTTTTATCCTAGGAAGAGAAAAAAAAGACTTACAACACACTATGGCAGGTACCACCCCCCTGGTGGGCATGAGGAAAGAGGCCACCCAAACGTTCCAGGGCCTGGGGTAGGGCGTGTTTCTGATCCCGGCACTAATGGGGGCGCCAACTGCCCTACCAGTGAATCAAGACCAGCACATTCTCTCTGGGAATTCTCACCCACCAGGACGAGGGCCGGGTCAGGATAGAACTCTAGTCCAGATTTTGCTGTGGGCCCCTCCGCATCCCACAAAACCTAGAGGTTTAGAATTTCTTTTTTTTTTTTTTTTTTTTTTTGGT
>PVLC010021161.1:0-28325 GCA_004027655.1 Graphiurus murinus
TAGAGTAGAAAGAATTAAAATTTAGGCAGGAAGGAGACATTGGGAAGGAAAGGAAAAATATAGCTTTAAAAATCTGGAGAGTTCATAGACCCTGCCCTCACCGGAAATCCTTTCGGACAAAGGCCAGACTTCAGCGACCTCCCATCTTCGAAACCTGAGAAAGGAGGAGGATCCAACTTGGAACGCCTACCTATCAACCACCAATACCTGAGAAACGAGGAGGTCCAGACTGCTTCTGTGCTCGCCCCTCTTGAAAGTTTATAAAAAGGCTCACTTCCGTTCTTCCAGTCTCTTTGCCTGCATGGCCGGAAAGATCTCTGCTTCTCTGTTTTCCCTGAGTCCCTTGTTTCCCTGAATAAATACCTGCCTTTTGTCCCCTACTGGCATGTGTTAAAATTCTTTTTATCACAGAAGCCAAGGACCCACGAGTGGGACCGCGTTATCCCACGACAAGACCACAGATTGTTTATAGGTAGTATGTGGGAAACAAAGAAAGTCATTTAGAAAAGACAGATAGCAAAAGGTTAAGAAAGAAAGGAAGTAAGAACAGAAAGTGTTGTTACAAAATGCAGGTTGAGGGTCCCTATCTAAAGTCCTTGGGGCCAGAGGTGTTTTAGATTCTAGATTTTTTTTTTTTTTTTTTTTAGTTTCGGAGAATTTGCATACATCTAATGAGATCTTACGGATGAAACCCAATTCTAAACATTAGATTCATGTTTCGTTTCATATACATGCATAAACTGAGGTTAATTTTACACAATATTTTTGATAATTTAATTAAACAGTTTCAAGGTGTGGGTTTTTCCATGAGTGGTGTCATGTCAGTACTCATAAAGTTTCAGATTTGGGGGTGTAGCTTGGTGACAGTGCTTGCCTGGCATGTGTAAGGCTCTGGGTTCAATCACCAACATCTTTGGAACATTTTGGAGTTTGGATTTTTGGATTAGGAATGCTAAACCTGTACAAAGCTTCATATAAACTAAATTTTAGAAAATGCAAGAGGATCCCTGCTCCTCCTAAAGAGAGGCACAATACATATATTTAGTAATTGCAACATAAGATTTAATAGAATTGAGAGCCAACATATAAGTTATATCAATAAAGCCAAATGGCCCTAACTTGCCTACTAAAAAAAGATTTTCAGGTTGGCTCATATAGCAAAAATCCAACTCTATACTATAGACAAAAGATACATTTAAAATACAGTCATTGGAAAAGCTAAAAATAAAAGAGGTGGACAGAGACTTGGCAGCCAAGTGGGAAGAGCCAGACAGCAGGAATTGCAATCCTGACTCCAAAGTAGACTTAAAGTTCAAAAGACCTAAACTAAAAAATTTGAGTTATAAAGTAACCCTGATGATATGAAAAAATATCCAACAATGCTTCTAAGATAAATACAAATTAACAGAATAGTGAGATGCCATTTCTCATCCATCAGCCATAAGAGAGTCTACCAACATCGAATTGATTTTTGGCCTGGGCAGCTACTACTATAATTCTATTGGGTAGTATTTCCATTTAGTGTAAATTACCTATTGATGAATCCTTAGACCACCTGGAGAATCTTGTCAGGATACCTCAATTGATGAAGCAAGATTATAAAGCAATATCTTTCCATAATTCTAGTATGTACATTTTGTACACACATATATAATGTGTATATACGGCCATTTTATACATGTGTATTATCTTTGCATTTTTTTTTTGCATTGGCTTTGAAATGATTAAAGCTAAAGCTTGTGGTTACTACAGCTAAAGGCTGGGCTAGAGGTAATGTGTCACCTGGCACCATGTTTGAGGGTTAGGTTTCATTTCACTGGTGTCATTAGAAGTGTACTGTTATACTACGGTTACCTCCTAGTTTCCCCATTACCTCTCTATGGGCCAGGCAAAATGGAACTATAGCTTATACATACAATCTGCCACATGCACATACCTTCTTGTGGCAGTCATGTTGAATTGTTCCCAACAGGGTAGAGATGACTGTTTTGTTCTTAAGAACTCAGGATATACTCAGATGAGTTCTAATTGTTTCTCCATATTTCACAGAGATAGGATGAGACAATTCTAATTTCCCGGCTCCATGTTTTAATTTGAAAGGTTGCAACCTAAAGCTAAATTATGCTTGGCTAATTCTCATGCTCATCTGAGATCAAGGAAAACAGCAGTAACAGGGACAGTGTTCTCTGACCTGAGTATGTTCCTCACACCCCCCAAGTTCAGAGGTTGAAATACAAATTCCTAATGAAGACAGGTGAAGGTGGGACCTTTGGGGTGTAATTAGGGTTAGATACGGTCATAAGCGAATCCCTCATGATGGGATTCATTACGTTCAAGCGGAAAGGATTAGTCTTTTCTTCCCATCCTGTAAGGACAACGAAGAGAAAGTTGTCAGGGAACTCCTAGAATCCAGCTAAGAGGGCACCCTGATCTCGCACTGCCCGTACCCAGGATGGAAAAATTCATGTGGGTTAAGTCACCCAGTCTATTGTTTTCTCTTATAAGAAGACAGGCCTCAATAAATAATTATGTATATTTAACATTAATGTATAGGGCAATTTTGCTTTCCTAAGGGCGTACTTGGCAATGTCTGGACATATTTTTGATTGAAAGTGGATAGATGTGTCAAACTAGATATCTTACAATGCTCACCTTACAAACACAAATAACTATTCCCTAAAAAATGTGAATAGTGCCCAGGTCAAGAAACCCTGCTTTAAAATGTAACTACTAACTGGCCTTAGTTCTAAATTCCCTGGAACTTTTGTCTTTTCTCCCTCATTTGGGAAAAACCTAAGGATCAAGATATGGCAGCACAGTGTCTTAGAACAAGTAAAAGCTGCTAATTAGATCGGCGAAATATTTTACCAGCAAGGGGAGATGCAGCTGGCCTCAATTTCCTATTCAGATGTGCAACCAGGACACAAGAAGTGTGAATGCCCATTGTGAGAAGATTTTCACTAGTCTTTAGCTCACTGAATAATCAGGATTGTTGCCAGAGAATCATTCACACCAGCACAATGGTGCTCCTCCAAGAATGTATTTATTTACATGAACACACCATCTTATACAAACTAAAGACAAATGCCTGGGCATGCCTCCTCCATATACTTATTTTGTCCTTTCTGTTTTCATCTTCTTTTGGTATCATAAATAAAGTGTTTTAAGACTGAAGATCAGAAATTGAAATCTGCCTCCCCCTCCCTCAAATTACTATTTAATGTCTGTCATCAAAGAAAAGTCTTGCCCAGGGTTATTTTATTTAATTTATTTATGTAATACAGTGTAGAAAGCTATCATGGCATAAGCAATGATTCTGTACAATCATCCTGCAGAAAATTATTTTTGGAGAATTCTTGGTAACTTGAGACCAGCAGAGCACTCCCTCCCCCCCCACCCGTAAAAGTGCTTACAATGAACAGGGATTCTTTTTATTTATTTATTTTTTATCAAAGATCCAAAGATACATGGACAAAAAAAGTTCGAATTCTCAATGCCTAATATGTGCACATAAAACAGGCACAAAGAAATAAACGTGTATCCTCTTAATTCCTATATCACAAATATAGCAGAAGCAGCAATCTGTACAGTAAAATGCGGTTATGGAAAAGAAAAAAAAAAAAAAAAAACCTCTCTAAATCATCTGGAATACTTAAAAGTGTTTAACCTGAAAATGCATAGTGATTAGGAAAAGAATACTTAGGCAAGAGAAGCAGCTAAACTCCCACGTTCACATGAAGCACCCCCCATCGATTTTTAAAGCATATTTCAAGTAGGACTGAATTGGGTCACAAACCACGAGAATAATATACAACTGGCTAAGGGGCTATGTATGTGATAAATAATCGGGAGAGAATCTATTCATGCACTAGTTTGATACAGCTAAATTCTTTACAGTACACAAAATCCATTAATAATGTAGTGTAGAGACCAAAATGTAGAGAGAGAGAGAGAATACATTACTGATTTGTATATTAATTCAAGTTCAGGCATCTACTTGTGTTACAGCACAGCTGTCAAAAGGCGATAATGAGCAAATCATAAAACAGGAGGGCTTGTTTCTTTCCACATTATTCTATAAATGAACACCGATGGGTAGTGAAGCAATGGTTTTGCTGTCCAACTTCAGAGGCTGCTGTGGCTGGCGGTGGTTTAGTTCTGCATCTGCTCAAAAAACTTGTAAGTTGGATTCTCATAGCCATTCTGCTGCATCTTGGAGAGGTGGCGTTCCTCTGGGGTCACCGCAGCATCAACCTGAAAGGCAAGTGCAAAAACGGACTTAAAAAAAATATCGATCCCTTGAGAATGCACACAGTACTGCTAAATCTGTAAATAAATAAAGGGCACAGCATTCTTTTTGTTGTTGTTGTTGTTGCCAAGATTGCAGGATCTCAATCTCTCTCTTTTTGGGGGGTTACTGGGGATTGAAACCAGAGGCATTCTACCTCTGAGCTACGCCCTCAACCCTTTTCATGTTTTTATTTTGAAACAGGGTATTTCTAAGTTGCTGAGGGTCTCACTAAGTTGCTGAGGCTGGCCTTAAACCTGCGATCCTCCTGTCTTAGCCTCCCAAGTACTGGAATTACATGATTTTTCTCGTTATTCCTCACTTGGATATCACATAGCAGAAAGCCTTTGCCCACCAGGCAGAGATGGCCTATTTAGCCACCAGGTGGCGCTGCAAACCTTATCACATTGAGAACAGGCCTGTGAAGTACCCATGGGTTGCTGGTGCTTCCTCAATCCACCAGTAACTGGGTAAACCTATCCTGGTGAGTATTTTTTTCTTCCCTGTTGGCTAAAGCAGGATGAACAGCCACATGGGAGACGGTTTTACTTTAATGTGTGGTGGCACGCTAGAAAAAAAAATGCAAGAGTATTGCAGGCAGCGGTCAGCAACCATGGGTGACACTCAGATCTGTGTAGAAGATACTCAGCTTCCTGGATTGCTGTGCATCTTCCCGTGCTTATTTTAGTCTGTCCCTGCTGCCATCAAATTCTATATTTGTAAAAATGTTAAAGAGAGGTGTGAGAATCTCCTAATTAAAATAATAATAATAATATATGTATATCAGAGGGACTATTATTTGGGCCAGGAAAAGAAATACAGCGAGGACATTATATTTTATATGTATATATTCTAGGGACACATGTATATGTACACATACACATGTGTTGTGTGTTTTTTTCTTTTTTAAATATATGGTCAGCTAAAGGTTTAAAAAGAGCTCTGCTCTGTCAATATGGTGCTTTGTGTCTAAGATCAGGTCAGTAGCGGTAAACCTTTTCCCCCTTAATATCACTGTTAGGTAGATATTAAGGCACTTAATCTCTGCAGTATGTGAAGCACTTTCTCTCTGCAGATTGCACTGGGCATGTATGTATCCCTTTCATGGGATTAGCGGCTGTTCTCGTTTGTGCCCAATTTGCTGTTCCTCTCCCAGTGCACAGTAGAGAGAATGTACTTTACTGAATTAATAAATGCTTTGTTAAGAAATTTCTCTTCTGTAAAGCCACCAGAAGATGAAGAGAATCCAGAAAAACATAATCAAAACAAAGCATGTTCCCCATAGAAAAGCTCCAATGTATTTTACAGAAGGTCTTCCTTCACAGGGATGTTTTCTGTTCTATGCACGATGGGCTCCTCAATGCATTGCCAGGAGAATCCTGCAGTTTCCCATCACTAGGCATTGCCAGGTGACATCTGGCATCTTACCTAGCTTTTTCCCCTGACACAGTTATGTTGGCATAATTTGGATCCAGACAGCTGTCCTGTTACAGTGGTGGCTCCTGAACCCAATGGAGGAAAAATGTCAGGGCAGGTGGTGTTGGTGCTGAGACATCAGGCACAAGGATGAAGCAAGAAATGTCATAACCAGCTCATACTAGCTATTGAATAATGCAGACCAAAGAGTTCTGTCGACAGAAAGAAGCAGGTTTCCCTATGAGCGACCAAATATGACCCAGTCTCATGACAGAGTGTTCTCTTCATCATGTGGCCTGATTTTTTAAAAATATGCTTTTATTGGTGCCTTGTAATTATACATCATAATGAGATTCAGAGCACTGGAAACACATTTTGCACTCAGCAGTTGGTGTGTTTCCCTCTGGATCCCATCTCACTCCTTCCTCTTTTCCCTGTACAGGTTATTGAGATTGGCATTGATAATTTCATGTATGTACAAAGCGTTATTTGAACTGTTTCCTCCATCAACTATCACCAGCAGACTAGACCACCACACGTGTGTGTCCTGATTCTTAAGTTCTCATTCACTGAAGAGATCTCAGGCTGCCCGAGCTCTCCTGTAGCCAAGTTCTCAGGTTATTTATTCAATGACAGGCCTGGGCGTTTCCCCTTTAGAACACTACCAAGTGTACCTACGAGTCATACTCAGAGGATACTGTTCAAATGGATGCTCAGCGTAGCTCTCCACAGGGAGTAATTCACAGATGTTTCCCCCAGCCCTTCCTGCTTCCTTTGATCTGCACTGTTGTCAACAAATGAGGTCACCTGGCTTTAATTGGCAATTGTGTAATTAGCCACAGGCTCTCGCAAGTTAAAACACCATCATTAAAGATGAGTGCCAATACTGAGAAATTTCCTTCACTTTCCAATCCAAATCGGATTGTTGGGAAACAGCCTGTCTGCAGCAGCTGGCCACTCAGGCATCTTCTTGCTCTGTACTACCTCAGCACTGAGGTTTCAGAGAATGCCAGGGTGTAAGAAAAATAAAAAAAAATCATCATTATCCTGCTTTGGAGATCAAGCAGAAAGGTGCTATTTTTCTGAGTATGGAAAAAAACCATAAGGTTGCTTGATTGTTGGAATATTATATTTTATCTCCTCTGGGAGGGACAACAACCTTCACACAGGCTGTCAACAATCATTTGCATTCATCAAGAGCAGCAGAACACCTGGCAAAGTAATCATTTTATCTCTTCTTCCAACTCCAAAAGCCGAACACTTAAGAGAGCCCTGCCAGAAACTCAAGACTCAACGGCTGGTGTGCAACCCAGGCAGATAACTTCCCTCTTTTCTTGGCTTTGCTTTTACTTGCTAATCCTCATTACTCTTTGCTGGTGAGAGGGCAGCTGTATTTTGCCATCTCTGTTTTGGGGATGGCCTGCCTGGTCCCCGTAGTTCACAGGGCTTCAGGAGAAGGGATTAGCTTTATAAAAATGGCACCCAAGGAGTTTGGATGGTGGCCTTTATCCCCAACCCCTTGACAGCCGGAAGCAAAAAAACAGAATACTCATGCCAATGGATAAACTTCCTACTAAAGGAGTTTCAGTGGGTTACAGGGAGCCTTTTTCTGCTATCCAGCTCTTCCTCATGACTAAAGCCACAGCAGTGAGGTGGACCACCCTCTCTCCAGTGCTGTGTAGCTGAGGCCTCTGCAACAACACCACAAACTTATTTCCCTTAAGGCTGAGCTGGAGGCAGTGTGAGCCAGTGGTGGTGCTTGTTCTCGAAGGAATGAGGGAATCAATGATGCATCGAGGGCAGGAACATCTGTCACTGGCTGAGCATACACAGGCCTACCACTTCTGAATACTCACTTCCAACTGCTGGGTTAGACAGTAGAAGGACTGATCTGAGAACTGCATTTGGCGCTCTGTACAGTACACCGTGTGTCTTCTGGAGACTCAGGGCCCACTGCAAGTGATACACACTCTTAAGAGCTGAGCGCAAATAGCCAGGTCTCTCTTGACCTCACATACATAGCTACGAACAGGATGTGTGTGTGTGTGTGTGTGTGTGTGTGTGTGTGGTGTTGCAATCGAATCCAGGGCCTCCTGTATGCTAGGCAAGTGCTCTAGCTCTGAGCTACATTCAGTTCCCGAGTAGAACTTTTGAATACTCTTTGGCTTAGGTCCCCTTCTTACCCCTTTCTCCCTGGACTTGATTCTTTGAGGCCATTCTTTCCTTCACTAGATCCAGAGAAACTTACAGATCAACCATGAGATAATAGAGACAAAGTCCCATTTGGGTCCTCTCAGTTGCTAGTTACATTGCCAAAAACATTGCCTCTCCTGTCTTTACTTGGAGATGTACCTGTGGAGGAGGGGTGGTGAACACCATATTAAAATTTTATGTTTAGCAACCAGCAGGATATGTATTGCTGCGGGACCCTTTACACATGTAAACACATGTAAACAACAATTCCAGCCTCTAAGATTTTCCATTTTAGATCATGGAAGTGGACCAAACAAGCAGAGGAAAGGATCACTAAAACTATGTTCTAACAACAGAGTGCAAAAATCACAGGAGCTGGCAATACAAGAAGGAAAGTAAAAGCAAAGAAAAGAGCGATGAAGTTTTGAGGCTAGTGATTTATCCCTTTGGTAACCTCCCACTATTGGTTTTCTGCTCAACTGTATACACATTCACTTTCTTAATTACGCCATCTCTTTATATGTAGTTATGTTCACTGCCAATATTAAGTAATTCTGGAGGAAGACCCAGGACTTCTAGAATATAACTCTTTCCACCTTTTTTGGGGGGGGCGGGGGCTGTGGATTGAACCCAGAACCCAAGGGCATTCTACCTCTGAGCTACACTGCTAGCCTCTTTCATTTTGTATTTTGAAACAAGGTCTCGCTAGCTTGCTGAGAGTCTAACTAAATTGCTGAGGCTGGTCTCAAACCTACGATCCTCCTGTCTCTGCCTTCAGAATACTGGGATTACAGGCGTGCGCCACTGTGCTTGGCAAAGGAAGACTTCTTTACACATTACAGTGAAGAGACTTCATGCCCTCATCTTCTTGCTAAAGATGAAGTCGGCTCCTGGAAGGAGTGAGGGAAAGAGCTACAATATATTAAACAGAACCCGAGAGCAGTGTGCTCTTCAGGGCTGTATGGAACAGGGGCAGTGGTAGACAATTCAGGTGGTACTAGGATTCTCAGCCATGAGAGAGGCTCTGATGGCGGCATCTGGGAAACAGCATAAGAAAGGGCCATCGCGTCACTGTTTGTGGCACAAATAAAGCAGTCACCTCCTGGGAAAGCATGGCTAACGGCTGACAGAATGAATCTCCAGCCTCATGGTGAAGCACATCATTAAATCAATATCTACTGCTCATTAAAAAAAAAAAAACAAAAACTAGGGGCTGCTCATTTCTGATTGCGCATGACTCTTGATAACAATACCAGGCTCCTTTTCACATCTACATTTTCCTGGGCTTCCTGTCTCTGTGATGTGCTGCAGGGGTCTTTCACTCTAAGGGTGAGCAGCGTCCTGGAGACCAAGGCCCTTGTGCACGGTGGCATGGGGTGTGACAGTGCTCTGTCTGGAGGACAAAAGGCCATCCCACCACACGTATTCAGGACTCACTTGTTCTTAGTGGAGCAGGATTGCTCATTAATGAAGGAGATTAACCCACGCTGAAAATAAAGGTACCTCCATGCACAGTGGCCCCTCAGTACCTACAGGGCTTTGCTTCCAAGACCCAAATCCACTCAAGTCTCTTATATAATTTGACATTGTATTTGTATACAGCTATACACATTCTCCCATATTTTTATTTTTTATTTGGATGGGAGGATACTGAGGATTGAACACAGGGCCGTTCTATCTCCACGCAACAACACCAGCCCACATCCCTCTTTATTTTTATTTTATTTATTTATTTATTTTTGTTTTGGAACAGGATGTCACTAGGTTGTTGAGGTTGGTCTTGAACCTGTTGATCTTCCTGTCTCAGCCTTCTGAGTATTGGAATTACAGGTGTGTGCCACCATGCTTCCTATATATTTTAAATCATCTTTGGATGACTTCTAATCCCTAATACACTGTAAATGCTATATAAATAGGTATTCTACTATACTGTTTGGGGAATAATGACAAGAAAAATAGTCTGTACATGTTCAGTACAGATGCGATCCTTCCCCTCCAATCTTTTCGACCTGCAGTTGGCTGAACCCACAGAGATGGAGAGCCGACTTTCCTGCAGTTGGGAAAGGACCTCCAAAGGTATGCAGAGCATGTCTGCAGGAGGAGCACTCCCATCCAGCACAGATGCTGGGACACTCTTGAGAGGAGAGTGCTCTCTGCTCCAGGGCACTCGGTCTCACAGAATGGCACTAAGGCTGGGCTGCAGCTCTTGGTGACCGAGTCTCACCTCCCCAGCTAGGTGACACCTTCCTGGTGGCGGTGCCTTAGCTATGTTCTATCCCAATACCACTGTCTGTGCAGACTCGGCACGGGCCGGAAAAGGCTTGGAACGGACAGAAACAAAGGCCTTGAGAGTGAATGAGGGGCAGTTTCCAGGCTCTTGGCAAGATCCTTCTGCTAGAAAGAAGGTGAAGCCAGACATGCTAGTGCATGCCTGTGACCCCAGTACTCGGGAGGCTGAGACAGGAGGCTTGCAGGTTCGAGGCCAGCCTCAGCAACTTAGATCCTGTTTCAAAATAAAAGATAAAAGGGGCTGTAGCTCAGAGGCTGAATGCCCCTAGGTTTAACTCCCAGTACTACACACAGAAAAAAAAAAAAAAAAAAGGAGGAGGAAGAGGAAAAAAATGAAATGAAACAGGAACAAGATGGAGCACTCAATCCACAGAAGTTTCTAGCTGGTTTCAAGTAGACACCAAAATAACTATGCGTCTGGCTTAAAAATTAGTTTCTTTTTCAGAACCTGGGTCAAAGTGTCAACACCTTCTCTTCTGACCTTCCAAGGAGACATTTCTTGGTAACTGACCAAAAGAAACCTTTAGCCTAGGTAGTGGGAAGGGTGCCTACAAGGCAGCTTGGACAGAAGAGAGAGTATTAACTACTCCCTAAGGTTCTCCTGGACAGTAACCTGAGTTACAGTTCTCCTGAGTGACACCTGGGTGTCAATACCAGGTGTCAGACACTCACACCTGGCCGCATTATCTGGTGCAGTTGGGGAAATTTTCAATGCTCAGATTCTGAGCCTCCTATTGGGGAATTCTGTATCCCTGGGGGAAGCCTAGGGATGGTACCTGATAAGTCTCAAGCACGCTCAAGAGAGGGAACCCTGGGAGAGGGGTGGCTTTTCTGCTCAGCATCAGTGGGCTGTTAGGAGTTAGGAGCTGATCTGTGTCTGTCTCAAATTTTTATGTCAAGGTTCTAATCTCTCCCCCCCCACCCCCAATTGATCAGATTGTGACTGTACTTGGAGATAAGACTTTGAAGAGGCAACGAAGGTTAAGTGAGACCATTAAGGTGGATCCGAATCCAATTTAACTGGTGTCCTTATAAAAAGACTTCACATGTCTTCACAGAAGACATGTGAAGATGAAGACATCTGAAGACTCATGGCAAAGACAGCCAAGGAGAGGATCTCAGCACAAACCCACCCTGCAGGCACCTAGTGCTCAGGCTTCTAGCCTCTAGAACTGTGAGGAGACACATTTCTATTCTCTACCCAGTCTGTGCATGAAATCATGGCAGTTTTGTGGCATCAAAGACAGGCCCTTTTTGCTGACAAATATTTCAGATGGGAAATTGCTGCTTGTATAGATTCATCAGTGCAAACCCATTAAAAGGTAGAATTAAATTGATGAAAAGGTTTAAATTAGTGAAATTAAAAGGAACTCTTGAAAACATTTTTTCCAAATAGGGAATTAAAATGGAAAAAAACCCCATATAGTTAGGTGTGGTGGCACATGCATGAATACCAGTACTTGGGAGGCTTAGACAGGAGGATCACAGGTGTCGAGGCTAGCCTCAGCAACTGTGCAAGACTCCTCAGCAACTTAGTGAGAGCCTGTTTCAAAAGAAACTGGGTTCGGGGTATAGCTCAGAGGTAGAACACCCCTGAGTTCAATCCCTAATGCACCCTTGTCCCCCAAATAAATGAAATAAAAAA
Organism: Graphiurus murinus; assembly: GCA_004027655.1. Lineage (NCBI taxonomy): Eukaryota > Metazoa > Chordata > Mammalia > Rodentia > Gliridae > Graphiurus > Graphiurus murinus. Next base: position 11,832 of record PVLC010021161.1, read on the forward strand.
TAAAATGGAAACAATTAATGAGTAGAAATGAGCGAAACAGACACTATAATAACATCTGGTACTGCTTTGAAGGACGCACACTATCACAGAAACAGCAAAATTCCAAACTTGATGGCATTGCTACTGTTTTTGACTTGTGTTCATAGCCTGTGAATCATTCAGGTCTTTTTCCTTCTGCGACCTGCTGTTTCCTGGGTTTCATTCATTACACTACCCTTTAGCACATCCACACCAGTACAAACAGGGAAATAAGACCAAATCCTATTCCCCTGAGCAGCTCTGTAAACAAGTTGTCCACGGAGATTGTAAGTGCTGAATGTCTGGCTTTGTCACAAATTTATTTAGATTGCTCCCGCCCTCCCATAAAGAATGGTTTGGAGCACATTTCCTTGTGGTTAATGAGATATTCAACTCGCTGGGAATCTCTGGACTGTGATAGGGAAAGCATGGGCAGTATGTGGGGAAATCTGGACTTTACTTTGACCTTACTGGGTTGGACATTGGATGGGTGCTTCTGTCTTGGCCTCAGTTTTCTTATCCAGAAAAATGAGAAAATCAAGTTAACCACAGAGATTGCTTTCAGCTCTAAAACCTTGAACCTTCAAAATATATTAATTCACTCTACAAAGATGCATATACTGGTGAGGTTTAAAAAAATTTCCCCCATCAAAACTGCATTTTAAATGCAAGAAAGAACTTATTTGTAAAGTTTCTCTCTTTCTATTCCTATATCCTGAGTTTAAGAAGTTATATTTGAATACTGCAGCTATTTCTGTCTTGTCATTGCAACCCACTATGCTATATATTCCTGTTAGTAAGACAGACTTGTGGGGAGAAAGATACAAAAGAAACATTCATACAGTAATTGTGATTGCCACAAGTGTGTTTTCTCACCACATATAGGTCTACTGGATTAACACCTTGAAACTGAGATGACTTTGGGGTGGGAGTGTAGTGTAATAGGTTGAACAACATCTTGAATCACAATCCTACATGTTTTGCTGAGCTATTTTTAACAGTATGATTTCCTGCAAAACTTTAAAGGTAAGAGTCTTTATCAAAATTAGTATAATTTATTACTACCAGATTTTACTTAAAGGCTAGACTATTTATGGGGGAAAAATCCAGGAATAAACGTATTTAGTGTTTTTTAAACAAAACAACTACCTTTCCTTCTTTTTTTGACTTCGAATACTGGTTTTTTTTATTGTTTGCTTGAAAAAATATTCAAGGGTAATCATATTGGTAGTTAGGATTGAACTCAGGGTGAATTCTACTGTGAGCAACACTCCAGCCTCCAGCTTTTTTTTTTTTTTTTTTTTTTAGTTTTTTAAATTTTTTTTATTACGAAACAGGGTTTTGCTGAGTTGTTGAGGCTGTCCTTGAACCTACGATCCTACTGTCTTGGCCTCCCAAGTACAGGGATTACAGGTGTGTGTCACTATACCCATCAAGGGTAATCAATATGCTTTTTAATGCCAGGCATTATCATTAGTATTATTTTGGTAATTTGATACATATTTAAATTGACATAACAACAATGTCAGTGCCTTGATGATAAAATCCACAATGAGTTGGAATGAATGAAAACCAGAACAAAATTAGAGTAGCTGCTGAGAACCATCGAAGAATATTGATTCTTTTTAAAAAGAGGTACTTGGATTATCCTTAGACTAATACCCAGCATAATTTTTCTCTCAGTCTTTCTTTAATTTCTGCCAGCAAACATGCCTCCAAGTTTACCTACCTCCACCACTCCGTGATGGATGGATGTGTACTGTTTCTTCTTCAGCATCACCAGGGTGATGACAATCACCGTCGCTATGACAACACCGCCCACCATGAGTCCAATGATTGCACCTTTGTTTGAACCCACATCTTCTGCAAAGAACACCTTGAAAACAAACCAAGGGAAAGGATTTTAGTTATAGGAGACCTTTGGATGAGGAATGTGGAAAGTTTCAGTACATCATCTGTACTAACTCAATCTTACACTCTTAAGTTTGAGTTGGTTGGTCACTAACAAAGACAGTCCTAGGCTACATAATGATGAACAGCATATGGCTTTCCCAGTTCCCCACCATTATATATAAAAACAGAAGTCTACAGGGACCTGAAACCCTTTGACACAGGAACATTTGGTGAGTGGTGGGAGGGTAGTTTAAGATCCAGCAAAATTATCAAGGCACAAATCATAATTAGGAAAAGAGGTCACCATTCTCCAGTCACAGGGGGTTTAAAACTGGGAGACCGAACGTGTGACTCTAAGTGACTCTGCCTTAGGTATTTTCCAAACCCACATATGTCCTTGTTTCCTTGGAGGAACATGTTTAATACATAGCAAACATTCTGAAACAGAGTGCAAAACAGAAGAAAAAAAGACATCCTGTTACCTACTGCTAGCCACAGTAATTCAATAAGATTCCAATTAACCTTGAGAAACAATGCATTTTAAAAGCACCATGTTATTTCAAAGGGAAGAAGTAATAGGCAAAGAGGATCTTAATGGTCATACATAACTCATACTTTCTCATACTTTCTTACTAGGCTGTCTGTGAAGACCAAATTTAAAATGTTGCTTTATTCTTGTTGTTTATTTGGAGTCAATATTTAAAAAATCTGGAGAACATTATAAAGAAGAAATTTATTCAGTATGATGAATTTATTGTACCACATTCCTTCATACTGTTTACTAAAGCAGGTCATTATGTTCTCACTTTACTTAAATAGAATAATAGATGCATACTGTAGCTCTTATCATTTGGTTATATAAGGAGATGAATCTTTTGCAAGATCAAAAGAAGAAAAACCATAATAAAACAGATACTACATTTGTTATATAAGTTAGTGGAAATAGCTCCCTACATAATTCCTTCAATACAGCCTCAAGATAGTCAAATGACCAATTTGCAAAAAGGCAGTATCAACAATGGCAGATAAAGGGAATTTCTAAAAGGATGTTATGCATAGTGTATCTGCCACAAGATTAGAATTGTTCACAGTCAGTCCCTTTATTAAACAAGGATGCTAGCTCAACATATTTATAAAAGGAAATCATTAATTAGCTAATGATACCAGTATGAGGTAATCAGGAATAAATGTGAGCCTGGACATATCCTATGTCTTTAAGAAAATACTGTAATTTTGTAATATTCATCGCACTAATTATAGTACATTATCTTATCAACTAGTTTAGCAGAGGGAGCCCATTTCCCTAATTGCTGCTGCCGCCATTAGTCACTGTCGAGTTAAAGGAGTTAGTGTAATTATTGAGAAGGACTTATATGACACAGGCTCCTAAAAACATGAATCTGCACATTAATCTTCAGCTTTCTGTCCCACCAGTTTCCAATTCCTCAGAACATCCCCCAGTTTTTAAAAAACTCTTCTGCATCAGCCAGATCAAGAGCATCCCTGATTTCCCAAAAACTAATACAAGATTAACGTGCCAATGAAAACCACGCTTCAAAGGCTAAATGTCTCTTTCCAAAACAGATCATGGCAGTTAAAATGCAAATCTGAATCCCCAGTCCATTTTGGATTTGCTACAGTAATTTAGAGGGAAAAGAGGCATAAACAATAAAGGCACTTATTTGGGAGATTAGTACTAGGATCTATAAACTTTACCTATGTGCATTAGAAAGATATCTGCTGCCTGAAAAGACAAAAGTGCGCACACACACACACACACACACACACACACACACACACACACACTCCAAAGAAGTGCTTGAGAGTACTTTGCAAGTATTATCAGCATGAGAATTTGATTTCCCATTTTTTTGTTGAACACTGAATGTGCCATGGAATTTAACCCTCTTATTGTGTTTACTGATAACATGGAAGGAACCCTAACGTAATCCAGGATTTGATTTATCTGAATTCCTAAGTGTTTGGTAAAGATTTTATATAAGTACTGGAGCTGTCTGCCTGCAAAGATGTTTGCTTTTTTATTGGTTACAATTCTTAACATCAAGAAGAAGGAAAAAAAAAAAGTCCATTTTGTCTGAAAGGTAGCTGCTGTCTTCCTTTCCTGAACCTTTGACACTATTGGGAAGATGGGGGTGCAGGTCATGCCCATCCCCCGAATCCACCCACCGTGGCAAAGTCTCACTGTTCTCCTTGCAAGAGAACAGAATTGGTGGGAGGTGGTGGAGGGGACAGGAATGGAGGGCTGGAGGGGCACAAGAGGGAGCAAAGGGAGATAGTTGCATGTGGGAATTTAGGCAAACAGCCATAAAAAGTGGGCTATAAAACCTTATAGAGTTTGCATGTGACATGTTTACTTAAGACTGATCCTTAAAACAAACAAACGAAAAGAAACACAATCTATTATAGGTTGAGAATCCCTTATCTAAAATGTTTGAGGCCAAAAGTATTACATATTCCAGATTTTGGAATATTTGCATACAGATAATGAGATATCTTGGAGACGGGACCTAAATCTAAACACAGAATTCATATATGTTTCATATACACCTTAAACACATAGCTTGAAGGTCCTCTCATACAATATTTTAGATACTTTAGTGCATGGAACAGAATTTCATGGAGTGAAATTTTCCACTTGTGGCATTACATTGGTGCTCAAAAAGTATTGGGGTTTGTAGCATTTTGGATTAGGGGATTAGAGATCCTCGACCTGTACAAGTCTATCTCCCTAGAAAATAAAAATAGAGTACAAGTTAATTAATGTGGCTGTTATGCAGAAATTAATTCTATTTTAACTTCTACAATGGGCGTAGCTACTATCTATTCAGAGCTCTTATTTCTTTTCTTCATGTTTTAACGATGATCCTATAAGCAAATGTTTTACTCTTATGTTTGTCTTGTCCTTAACTTGCTTTCTAGCACAGGATGATGAAGAGTTAATAGGTCACTTGGTAAAACAAACCATGGTGGGAAAAGGCATGTTAGTTATTTTGCATACCAGTTTTTGATGACGAACTTCAAATCCTGAATCATGTCGGAACTCTGCATCCATCTTCACTTCAGAGATCTCTTCTGTCTTGATATTTGTCAACCCAGAACCTGCAGGAGGCCACAGTTAAAATGTGCAGGACAATTAGTTTTACCTATAAACATTGTGAGACAAAAGCTACCAAAAATTTCTTTCTAGGCCTAAAGTAAGAGGCAAACAGATTAAGGGCTTTCTTCAAGAAAAATGACATCCTGTACTTAAATTGTTAACCACTGCCTGTTTTAAACAAAAAGAAATGAAAGATTGAAGAAATCTGAACTTAAGACTTCTGAAGCCTTTTAAACACACGTGGTAATTTAAAAAACGCCAGGGGGTGGGGTGGGGTGGGGGGGCAACAGAAGATAAACGCTGGTTGTGAGGTTGGCAAGCATTTGTTCCTAAAAATGTTGGCTTAGGAACTTGTTATTTAGCCTGTTCTGTGTCTTTTTCCATGTGCTCTCATTACTTAAAAAAAAAAAAAAAAAAATCAAGGCTTTAAAAACGAGCATTAATTACCCAGTAGAAGAAAACTGCTACTTTGTGGCTCTGTTCTAATTACAAGTAAATTATGCTCACGTTTCAATGCAGTGAAGCGTTGTAAAAATTATATAATTTATTTACTTAAGCATTCTAGTTATACACACTGCAGGTATAATTGGTTCATCTTCTGAGTATAGAGCTGCAGTGTGTGATTTTTAAAATGCTTCTTTGGGATTAACAGAATTCATAACCTGCTAACTCTTCCTCTACAAATTGCTGTATGATTCTTACACCAATTGTTCTAATGAATTTCATTATTCAAATAATAATGAATAATAATTTCAGGCTTAGAGACAAGATGCAAAGGCATTTCAGAAACAAAAATGAGAGCACAAACGATAACTATCACTTTCCATGTGGTAGCTTTCAAATGTTAAAAAAAAAAAAAATCAGAATTTCAGAATGAGAAGGGCTTTGAAAATCATCTCCTTTATAGGATTCCCATCCAGGGAGCAAGTTCTCAGCTGCTGCTTGAACACAGGGAATATATCAGCTTGGCTCCATTTTCAGATAGTTCTGCCTATGAGGACAGCCTTTCTTACATTAAGCCAACATCAGTTTCCCTGTGACTCTTAACTGTTGAACTTGGTTCAACCCAGTAAGCTGGTCCCCTTCCTTCCCCATAACGGGCTTGATCAGATATATCAGAAACCAAAGGACAGGCAACACATTACTGCAGATGCTTCTCTTTCTCAGGCTACACATTCTGAGTTCCTTCAGCTCCTCTGGGAACTAATTTCTTGCTCTTGCTCTAATCACTCTTCCGATCTTGTCTACAAGGTGCTATGAAACTTGTCACACACCTGTCGACACTGAAAAACACCATCCCTACAGCACAAAATGGGCATCCAGAAAGTGAGGATAATTTGACAAAGCTGATGGAGCCCATGCTGGGCGTGACATATCACTGTTTCCTTGTCCGACTGCTCAAAAAATTTCCACTTAGTAACTTTTCCAAAAGCAGACCCATGATCAATGGAATTTCCAGGTGGCATGTAGACTATGACACTATCTTCTCTCCCTTCTGCTTTTTGGAGCTCCATTCTCCTATCCATACCTTCCTACTCTTCTCCAGCTTTCCACAAAGACCATGAAGAGTGGTTCTATCTCACCTTCCAGTTCTCTTAGTCTGGGGTTTGTCTGGGTCATGAGGACATATCACAAGGTTCTCCTCCCTTCAAGAGGTGAAACTTAATTCCCCGCCCTTGTATGTGAGCTGGATGTAATAACTTGCTTCTACATGAATAGAATATGGCAAAATGACTGTGTATGATGTTGGAGACTAGGTCCTAAAAGGCTTTCTTCTTATTTTTGTCTCTGGGGTCATGTGGTATGGGAGAAGCCAGCTGCCATGTTGTAAGGATGCTCAGGCAGCCTTACAGGGCTCACATGAAGAGGAACTGAGGGCTTTTGTCAACAGCTATGAGAGTGAGCCACGTTAGAAAGAGACCCATCACCCCACTAGAGACTTCAGAAGACCACAGCACTGGCAACATCTTCAATGTCTGACCTGAGCCAGAACCACTGAGCTAAACCACACTCTAAATCCTGACTGTGAGAAACTAAATGCTTGCATGTTTTAAGCTGCCAAATTCTGAGGCCATTTGTTACATAGCAGCATGTAACATACAAGTGGCTGCTGCTTTCTTTTCTTTTCTTGACCTATCCTGGGCTTCAAGTTCCTTTTATAGAAGATCATTCTCTTTAATAGAGACACAAAGCACACAATTAAAACATGGGAGTTTGCCTGTATCGTTCATCCCTTTAACTCTGGTTCCCTGACAAGATCTAGCCCTTAATGCCAGCACGAGAACTGGATACCTCCTTCTCCCTCCATCTTCTTCCTTCCTTCCGTACTGGGATTGACCCCAGGGAACCTTCCCCTCTGAGCTATACCCCTAACCCTTTTTATTTTGAAACAGGGTCTTGCTAAGTTGCACAGGCAGGCTGGCTTTGAACTAGCAATCCTTCTATCTCCTATCTCAGTTTCCCAAGTATTGGATTATAAGTGTGCACCACTGGGCCTGGCTAGCTCATGTTGTTTCTGAAGGGATACTGAGAATATTTTTGGTGATCAAAGACAAAAGAATCAAATTTATTTGACAAGTCAGTATGATGGATAATTAATGTGTATAGGTCACTGGAGAGGCTTTCAGCAGAAAGAGCTCTTCTTAGTTCATTACTGTTTATCATGTATAGTGATTTAGTGAAGTCTTTCTATACACTCAACATATCTCACTAAAGAAGAAAGAATTAGTAAGTGTGGACACATAGGTGAATATCACCAATAATAAGCTGATACTGCATGTAATGAAATGTGCCAGGTAGATTTATTTATTTATTCATTTATTTATTTTTGCAGTACTGGGGATTGAATTCAGGGGCATTCTGATCTATAACCCTAGCTCTATTTTTTATTCTTTATTTTTGAAACAGGGTCTCACTAAGTTGCGGAGGGCCTCGCTAAGGAGCTGAGGCTGGTTGTGAGCCTGTGATCCTCCTGTCTTAGCCTCCCAAGTACTGGGATTACAAGTGTGTGCTACCACATCTGGCTCTGCTGGGTAGTTTTAAATAAATGGTAGGGACCTTTGTGCGCAGGTGGACAGAAGCCTTTCTGAGTTGTGCTGATTCTAAGTCCTAGAGATGCTAGTGCTCTCTTCCTCTCAGTGGTCATGAGTAAGAAGGGGCTAACATTCATTTGGGGGGAGGAGATATGTTTTTTATGATACTTCTTACATAGCGGGGGATCAAGGACTGGAGATGGATGGTAATGCATTATAATGGAAAGAGTAGCTTTCCACCCCATGTGAAGAGGCTGCTAATGTATTTTTCTTGTAACTTGTCCTTCAAGGTCTATTTTCCCCTTACAGTCTATTTTTCCCTGGAAATAAGCCAGAAGGAGTAGCAGCTATCATGGCCACTATGCCCAGAAATCACCACCGTCATTACTGTGGCTCCTTTGTGACTACCTTCTAGGAGTTATAACATCCTGGTTTGTCAGAGAGAAAAGTCAAGAAGTCATTTCTTCATCATGATTATACAGCATTGAGTGGAAGGAAACCAAAACCCAAACCCCTTCCCTGCTTGTTTCTGAGTGACCACAGTGATTATTCAAAAGTGATGACACAGGACCATCCTCGGGAGGGCTTCTCAGTTTGGCAAGTCTAGAGATATAATTTGGCCCATTAGACTCAAGTGTGTGGCCACATAAAATGGGCTGGGAAGGAACCAAAACAAATGTTACAAAACAGGGGAATTAGTCCATTAGTCAATGAAAATATAGAACCTCTACCTGTTCTAATGCATAGCCAGCAAATACTGCCATTCATAAACACACTTCTAAAACTAGAGTCTTCTTCATTTCACATTCGAACATTCTTTCTCATCTGTGGCTCTCTTACGGGGTACCACAAGTCTACCAGGGCGTGAGCAAGGAAGCCTGGGCCAGGAATTCTTTCATCTGTATAGAAATGCTCTCTTCCTTGCCTCCTCATATGCTTTGCATCTTTCACAACCTCTCTGGAAGCTTCTCTCAGAAAGCTCTCTGGTTAACACAGCCCTGGGTGAGGAGTGCATTTTCTGACATCACAAAGCATCCTTGTTTCCACTTAAGTAGATTTGTATTTCTCTGCCTTCTGAAATCCACCTCATCTTTTATACAGAGAGTCTTCCTTCTATTCTACTACAAGCTCTTCAGAGCTTATCACTTAATTTCTTTTGATTCTTCGCAGAATTTAATGCTCTGGTCCTTGTGAAGTATCAAAGTGGAATATTACTGTTATTGTTACAACAAAGATTTTTGATGACATTGTCTCATCTATATGACAGCATTAGCTATTCTCTAGTTTTTGTCTTAAAACAGATTGATTTTGTTTGCCAGCGTATGAAAATGTCCTTTTTATGTGAGATTTTGCTAAAAAAAATTGGCTGGTATGCCACTCCTTATTTCAACAGGAACATATGTAGGCACAGCCTGCACAATGCAGGAACTTAATAAATTGGTTCAATGCTTCTACACCACACTTTTCATCTGTAGACCTGTAGATGGAAAGTGTGTCTTCTTTTAGAAATAAAATCAGAAGTGCCATGAAAAAAAAGTCCCAAGGCGAAGCACTGACCCAAGCTGGTTTTGGTTACAGTTAGAATGGGACTGACCCTCAGCCTTGGGCCGCACCAATTGGCGGAGCAAATGGGAATGGTCAGCGTTTGGCTCCTTGAAATTCACTTATGTGACACTGACAATAAGGAGGATATTAGGAGAGGTGAAACTGTCTCTGCCTTGCAATAATTTAAGTTCTCTTAAAAGCCCTCCAGACAAGAGATTCATAAAATCAATGAGATCAGCTGTCAAGACGTGTCACTCCACTGTCTCTGCTGCCACTGCGCATCATGGTGAGAGGGTGTGAAGACGCCACAGAAGGCTCTGGGAGTCCTCATGCTCGACTGTGGCTGGAGGCAGCTTTGGCTCAAGCCTGCCTGTGCAGTGAGAGGGACAGGGCGACTTCGGGCCCTTCTGCTGACTGTATCTCAATAGGAAGCAAAGGCAGACCTCCACCTGCTGGTGTTTTTAAAGAAGGTTAATCTCCTGACTATTGCCTGGGACATTATGAGGAATAAAGAAGAAAGTAAATATGGGAAGATATGTGGTGTATGAGGCGTAAACTGTCCCCAGAATATATAGACTCGTTCAATTCAATAACTTCCTCCCTCTTTTCTGATTCATTGAACCCAAGGGTACTATCTCCTGGGTGAGGCTGTGCATGGACCAAATTCCAGGCATATATGTGTGTCTCTTATGATTGACATTATTCTTAAAGCTAAGTTTAAGTCATAGACTAAATACAGAACAGAGGGGGAGAATGCATTTCTTCGCCTCCTTCTTCTCCTTCTCCTCTTTCTCCTCCTCCACTTCCTTCTCCTCCTCCTCCTCCTCCTCCTCCTCCTCCTCACGCTGGGGATTGAACCCTGAGGCATTTTACCTGTGAGCTACACCTCTAGCCCTTTTAATTTTGAAACAAGGTCTTACTAAATTCCTGAAACTGGCCTTGAACCTGCAATCTTCTTGTTTTAGCCTCTCAAATACTGGGATTACAGGCATGTGCCACCATGCCCCCAGCTGGCATTTCTTCTTAGTGTTTGGGTAACTGTAAGCAAAACAAGTGTCTATATTGGTATTAATGGAATTTGTAAGTAATATATTAAAAAAACAGGCTTCTCTGCAAAATTATGCATATACATCTGTTGTGTTATTTTAGACACTCATTGAGAGTAAGTATATACAACCCACAAAAGAGAAAAAGTATTCCTGGCTCTGGAGATACACCAATTTTGGGTACTTTTAGGAAATGAGGTCTACTTTAGTAACTAACTGAAGTTTGAGCTTAGTTTCGTTAGAAAGAGACCCATGTGGATACCAAACAAGAAGGGAAAGAGATGCTTATAGTAGGAACCAGGTCACCACCAGAGAGTGCATGTATCTGGACTTCCATTTTGGGGGGAGGTTTCTACATAATCTCTCCATTTAAAAAAAAGAAAGGAAAACAAAGAACTCCGAATTTGGAAGGGCTCTCTTTTGAGTTTCTACAGGAAAGCTCAGAAACAAAAAAATAGATTGCTTAATTAGGAAGTTGGCAAATGAAGTGTAAGGAAAAGCAAAGGAAAATTTTACAAAGTTTGGTTTCTAAGGTCATCTGAGATCCCGTCCAGCAACAGGCCTATTGTAGAGAGGCTGATCATAGAGAAAGGGGACCGAATCTGCTCAAGCTCAAGCGCGGGAGGCTGAGAAGCAGAAGTCAGGATACCTGGTCGAGTGGTCAGTCCTCGGTCGGCAGCAGGGCGGGCGTCGACAGGCTCAACTGGGCGCAGGAAGCAAGAGACACAGAAAGCAAACAAGACAAATCAAGATGGTGAGTCATAGCTCCCGAATACAGAGCAGGGCAAAGCATGTGCAATCCACAAGTTTTAACCAGGAGCAGCTAGAAAAGTACCTTAGCGAGCTAATCCAAGGCATCAAGGAATGGCAGAGGTGCCACTTCAAAAGGCTTATCGCTATTGATGGCCAACCCAGTCTTCTTAGTTTTCCTGTAAAAGCACTCACCAGGACATGAAGTGACTTCAAAGAAGAAGGGTAGGGGAGGTGGATTTTCCTCTGAGCTAATCTGCAGATAGTTTCTTGGCTTTTGATTAGAATTCAAATAGATTATACCAAGCCCAGTGGAAAACCTTAAAGATACCTCCTCTTACAATTGTCCAATCTTATCTTCTTTTACAGTTAATTAACTACAAAAGGATTCTGCTAAATCTCCAGAGGAAATGCAAATATGAATTTATCAGCAGAGTAAAGTTTCACCATATAATCTGCCATTTAGTGAATCAAATTTGTCCTTCTTTTGAGAGTAGAGGAGGTAAGTCAGAGTCTCTGTTTCTCTTAAAAGGCCGGTTTCCACTAGATAGATGACATTCAGCTGCAATGTGTAAAATGAGACTCTTTCCTTTTCTATTTGCCAAAATTCACAATTATTCCTTTGTATGTATTCTGGATCTGACCCAAAAAAACCTCTGTGAGCGGCACAATGGTACCCATCCTTTCTCACCATTATCTGGCCTTTCCAAAGTGCTTCTCATTGTCAGAAAGTACTTTCCTGGGCTTATACCGATCTTTGAAGAAACAGGATGGGAGAGAGAAATGAAGCTTTTAGGATTCACAGTCAAAGGGCAAATGAAGCCAAGGGAGGAGGAAAAGGTCCTTTGATAAGGTCTGGCAAGTATAAAAGTAAGAAGTTGTGAACATAGGTATGGAGGGAAGTCAAGTGTGCTGGATGGGATGGCTTTGGTACCAACATTTTTTTTTTTTTTTTTTTTTTTTGCAGTAATGGGCATTGATTGAACCCAGGGGCATTCTACCTCTAAGCTATACCCCCAGTCTTATTTTTAATTCTTTATTTTGAAACAGGGTCTCACTAAGTTGTGGAGGGCCTCACTAAGTAGCTGAGGCTGGCTGCGAACCTAGATCCTCCTGTCTCAGCCTCCCAAGCACTGAGATTATAAGCGTGCGCCACCATGCCTGGCTGGGACCAACATTTCAACTGTGCAATTTACTGATGCTCATAAGCCAAACATTCAAAGAACAGGATTATAAACTCAAAAAAAAATTTTTTTTCATAGTATGGATTGAATGGAGGGGTGTTTTACCTCCAAGTTATACCCTCAGTCTTATTTATTTATTTATATTTATTTATTAATTGATTGATACTGGGGATCAAACCTAGGGGAATTCTACCTCTGAACTAATCCCCCAGCTCTATTTTATTTTTAAACGTCTGGCCTCAAACTTGCAATCATCATGTCTCAGCCTCCCAAGGACTGGGATGACAGGAGTGTGCTACCATGCCTGGCTAAACCCAAATCAATCTTGAATGTCACACGTTGGCAGGAATAGTGAGGGGGAAGAAAGTGGCAACCAGCTCTGTGTTCAAACTATGGGAAAATCATGTTTCATAGAGCGTGAAGACATTTAGATGCGCCAAAAGAGGAAAGCGTTTCTGTCCTTTTTCGTGCAGAGACTGGCAGCCTGGTGGGAGAGAAAGGAGGGTGATAGTGCTTAAACCAGGACAAGCATTTACAAGGTCTGTTACCTGGGGCCAACCACCACTTTGGAGGTGGTTTCTCCATATGGAAAATGACACTCATAACATCTGTGTCTTCTGATTGTAGCGAAAAACAAACAACTTTTAAAGCCAGTTTCAGAAACTCCCCGGGACTGTATGACTGCATTTATTAAACATCCTATTAGAATATTCTGTAATGACCACTGCTGCATGGATGATGATTCTCTAGTACTTTCTTCGTGTACTAGAAGTGGTGGTGTTCACATGCATTCACAGTCACATCACTAAAACAGGCCCATTTGATGCAGTGGGAAGCAGCTACATTTGTGGTTTAAAAGTAGGGTAAGAGTTGATGGTCTCAGGGCCCACTGCAATGCCACCACTTATTTTCTCTATGATTCTGGGTCAATCACATTCTTTATGAACCTTAATTTTGTCACAAGTAGAGAAGGATTTCCCAGGGTTCAAATGTGCACACTTACGTGGAAGAAACTTCCAAATGATAAAGAACTACTCTACAATCATTACAAATGAATATATTGGAAAGTAACAGGTGTATATAAAAAGAAGTCTAAAAGACATCAGTGCAAAAATGCTATCATTCATTATTTCTGAGGAGATCATTTCCCTGCCTTAAAAAGTAGAAAAGGTTATATAATACTGGATAACTGTGTTTGTGATATGCTTATTGTTTCAATGTAAATTAACAGAATGCCTAGGTATTGGACCCTCCTCTGGACTTGACTGATTGTTCTTGAGAAAAACACCACATTTCTGGTAAGCACTGAAGCTAAGGTGATAAGGACCACGTGGACAATGAAAGGAAATCCTTTGAGAACTTCAGGTATTTCCAATAGCCTGGTGAGTGTGCACAAATCCACAAAAAGAAAAATTAACAAGAAATGAATTTCTGGGAGTTGGCAGAAGAAAGAGGGGGAGAAGGAAAGAAGTGAGATGTCTTTAGGACTGTATCATTATATGGCTTATTATATATTCATTTATTTTAAAGTTCTATTATTTGGGCCCTTTGGTGATTCATCTGGGGGACAGGATGAAGATCAAGTTTCTCTAATAATGCCCTGGTTCCATTAAAAAGAAAGAAAGAAAGAAAAAAGATACAAAGGCAAGCTATCACTGAATACTTCCTATGTTCTAAGCACTTTTCTAACAGCTTATCATGCTGTCTCATTTAATGCTCACACTGTGTCTTTGAGTTAAGAGTGAATATCAGCTGTATTTTACAGACTAGACAACAGCTTAGAGAGGCTACGTAACCACATAGCTTAGCTGGAATTCAAATTAGGATCTCTATCATTCAAGAGTGTGGAGGAGTATGTAATCTTCCATAGGATGGGGAGGTACATAGAAGCATTTTTGATTGTCACTAGGCTAGGCAAGGAGAGGAGATAATTGGGTGGGGATCAATGATATTCGATGGTGTGAACGGGGCCACCCAAAAAATCCCATACCTACATGGTTTTCTAATTTCCCACTGGATGTACAGGTTAGGACAATGTGAATCCAGAACCAAGTACAATTTTATATATAAAGACAAAGCATTTTTGCAGAATTCTTAATGTAACTTGGGTATTCCAGAAGCACACTACTGGGGCAATTGAGGGAAGATTGTTTTATTCAGAGCTTCCCTCCCTGAGAGTTATTCGCTATTTTGGAAAATCATGTTACTGATGTTTTTCTACTTGTGGGACCTCCATCATTGAAACAGCCTTCAGTGTTAGTTTGCAGCTGTATTTGTCACATTTATATGGGGACAAATAACTGGCTATGACAATGTTTCCACTAGGCATTGGCCTGAGCACAGTAATATGAAACACATGTGATAACATGAAATAAGTATTATCAGTTATGTTCATTATACAATTTTTTTTCCCTAAACCTGGCCAATTTTAAGATTAATCTTTGTGGGCTGGGGATATAGATAAATGGTAGAGTTTGTGCTTAATATGTGCAAGGCTCTGAAATCCCCAGCACCATGAAAAAGAAAAAAAAAATTGCTGATGAGGGTTATCATATTATAAAAGGGGTACTGGATATGATAAAGGAGAGATCCATGACTCAAGACTCTGAGATCTTGAGAACTATTGCCTCCCCATACTGTTTTTTGGGGGGATACTAGAGATCAAACCCCAGGGCCTTGCACATGCTAGACAAGAGCTCTATCACTGAGCTACAAACCCAACCTCTCCCAATAGTTTCATGTGAGATGGTTTTGTTTATCAACAGCAGCTGTTTATTTAACAAGAACATCAGCTTTTGATGAAGTCTGGCAATCAGTGCAACAGCTGAATCTTGGTCAAGGATCCAAAGTCACCAAACCAAGGACTTTGCCCACCTAAACACCAAGGCAATTCCCAAGGGCTTCAGCGTGTGTGTGTGTGTGTGTGTGTGTGTGTGTGTGTGTGCGCGCGCACAGACTGTCTCTCAGGACCAATGACACAATGTGTGCTACTAGGAAACAAGACAATCTAGTGTGCATTTAGATTAGAAAATGGGACTGGACATTTTCCACAAAAAATTCATTCTCATTAGAGATTGAATGATGAGATTATTATTATTTTTTTGTTGGTCCTGGTGATTGAAACCAAGTATGCTCTACTAGTGAGCTGTACTTCTGGCCCTTTTTAAGTTTTATTTTGAGACAGGGTCTCAGTAAGTTGCCCTGGCTGGTCTCCAACTTGTGATCCTCCTGACTCAGCTTCCCAAGTTGCTGGAATTACAAGGTGTACTCTTCACACCTGGCTGAATGATAAAAGATTTTAAGTGGCAAAAATGTACCTACTTATGAAAAATGGCACAACCAGTACTCTAGTAATAATACAGCTTACTTAGGAAGCTACCCAGGTCTTTGATAGCCAAAAATCATTAATTTAAAATTTTTCCCCTAGAAATAGTTTTTTTGGGGGGGAGGGGATTTCTTCTTTCTTTTTTTTATTTTATTTTTGGAGTGCTGGGAATTTAATGTAAGGCCTTATACATGCTAGGCAGGTCTCTACTGAGGAGCTACATCCCCAGCTGAGTAGAAATAATTTTAACAAACGGTGAATATTTTATTTATATATCATGCCTAACATTGCTATTTGCATCTGGTGGTAATATGATGCTAAGGTACCCTTTTTCAAATCAAGAAAAAAATTGGAGTGATTACTCCAGTTGTAAGAAGTCTATACAAGCCGGGCGTGGTGGTGCACGCTTGTAATCCCAGCATTTGGGAGGCTGAGACCGGAGGATCCGGGTTCGCGGCCAGCCTCAGCTACCTAGTGAGGCACTCCGCAACTTAGTGAGACTCGGTTTCAAAATAAAGAATAAAAAATAGGGCTGGGGGTATAGCTCGGAGGTAGAATGCCCCTGAGTTCAATCCCCAGTACC
>PVLC010021162.1:0-14398 GCA_004027655.1 Graphiurus murinus
CTAAGTTGTGGAGTGCCTCACTAGGTAGCTGAGGGTGGCCTCGAACCCGGATCCTCCGGTCTCAGCCTCCCGAATGCTGGGATTACAAGTGTGTGCCACCACGCCTGGCTGGTATTTTTTATTTTTAATATTTATTTATTTATTGTACTGGGGATGGAACCCAGGGGCATTCTACCTCTGAGCTATACCCCAGCCCTATTTTATACTTTTATTTTAAAACAGGGTCTCACTAAGTTGCAGAGGGCCTTACTAAGTTGCTGAGGCTGGCCAGGAACTTGTAATCTTCCTGTCTCAGCCTCCCAAGTGCTGTGATTTCAGGTGTGCGCCACCATGCCCAGCTGCAGTCTGTATCCTTGCTCTTAACTGGCACACTGTAGTGCTTTGTTTTGTTTATCAGCTGCCACTGTTAAAATATGTACATTTTTTCAAGGTCAAGGATGGTTTCACAAAGAAGGTGATAATGCAACATGCTCCCGGAGGGAGGTGTGACTTCCTGGGTTCCCCTGTGATCCTCACATGGAGAGACTGCAACCAGGCATTAGGAGGGCATATGGGATTATGCCTTCCTGCCCAGCAACACCCCCCCCCCACCCATGGTAGTGGAGACACTGGCCGTGTGCCAGCCTATCCTAGGTACAAACAGGCCCAGGGGATCCCTGAGTGTTTACTGAGAATGTCCCTGAAGTGAGTGTTCCTAACAAGCTGGACTCCTGGCCTGTCTGAGGTCCACACCTGCAAATACGAATTCCCTGTCCATTTCAGACTTATTCACAAAGAACTTCGCCACTGTGTGGTATCCTTCTTCTCTTTCAAAATCAGTGATTCCCCCTTTGTGAAATTAGTATGAGCCAGGCATGGTAGTGCATGCTTGTGATCCTAGCTGTTTGGGAGGCTGAGGCAGGAGGATTGCAAGTTTGAGGCCAGTTCTGGCTACTTAATGAGACCTTGTCTCAGCCGGGTGTGGTGGTGGACGCTTGTAATCCCAGCTTTTGGAAGGCTGAGACCGGAGGATCCGGGTTCGCGGCCAGCCTCAGCTACTTAGTGAGGCACTCCACAACTTAGTGAGACCTGGTTTCAAAATAAAGAATAAAAACTAGGGCTGGGGGTATAGCTCGGAGGTAGTGCACCCCTGAGTTCAATCCCCAGTACCGCCAAAAAAAAAAAAAAAAAGAGAGACCTTGTCTCAAAATAAAAAATAAAAGGGCTAGGGATGTAACTCAGTAGTAGAGGGCCCTGGGTTCCATCCCTAGTGCTACACACACACACACACACACACACACACACACAGAGAAGGAGTGATGGAGGATCAGGAAAATTCCTAAAAGCAGAAGGAAGGAAGCCATGTGCCACTGTCCCACCCCTAGAAGATCCCTTCTCTCTGCTCTTTGCTGCTCAGGCTTTAGCCATGTAGTCTGGCGGGAGGCTAGTCCTGCTGGAAACCTCATAGTCCCACCGTGGATCCCCAGCTCAGATGCTTAAGCCCAAGGGGATAAATGGGAAAAAAGGTCTGGAAACCCCCAGGTGGCAGCTCCCCTTTCCCAGAGGCTTGACTGGCTCCTTGAGGCAGGTGAGCTGAGCATTGGGGGCCTGCTGCGTCCCCCTCAAGACCAGCTCATGCCCACCTGTCCTCCATGTAGCACTTCAGACATGCCTGTGGTTGCAAGGGGCTGCCCCGTCCTGTGCCCAGCTGGTGGCCAGAGATCAGAGTTTGCAGAAGGCTCCCGTAGCACTAGCAGCCCTGCTTGGCCTGAAGCCCAGATTCCATGGCTTCCTCCACCCCCTCTCCACCAGCTCCCCTCCTCAGCTCTCAGTGTGGTGGTCTTTTCCCTCTTTCTCAAGCTAACTGGGCTAATTGAAAGAGAAATCTGAGACCCAAGGACTTTGTTTCTGCTGCTAGCTCCTTCCAGTTCCCTGCCATCTTCCTCTTCTCCCTGTCCCCTGCCCCCTGGTTCCCAAGGGATTCCTTAGTACATACTTGTTGGGAGGTTCAGAGAGGCCCTGGCCCACCCCATCAGGGTGTAGCAAGAAACAGATGGCACAGTCAGCTTGGGAGCTTGGGGAGCTTGTGGCAGGACTTGACTACAGTGAGGGCCGAGCAAGGACAGGGTCAGGTCCCCAGTCCTGGAGACAGAGATGGTGGAGCACACAGCCTGGGTGGCCTACAGGGAGGTGCTGGTTAGAAATAGAACTGCTGGGACAGAAAGCAGGGTGAGCCTGGAGGGGCCCGCCCCAGCAAGCCAGGTTGTGTCCAGGGAAAATTATTTTCTCTGAGCCTGGTGCCTGTCATCCCAGTACTTGGGAGGCTGAGATAGGAGGATCACAGGTTTGAACCTGTGATCAGAAACTTAGAAGCCCCTCAACAACTTAGTAAGACTCTGTTTCAAAATAAAAAATAAAATAGGGCTGGGGAACAGCTCAGAAGTTGAATGCCTCTGGACTCAATCCCTAGTATTATAAAGAAGAAAGAGTGAGAGAGGGATAGAGGGAGGGAGGGAAGGAGGGAGAAAAGAAAGAGAAAGGAAAATCATTCTGAGCCAGGTGTGATGGTACACATTTGAGGATTGCAGGTTCAAAGTCAGCCTCAGCAACTTAGTGAGATCCTGTTTCAAAATAAATAAAACAGGGTGGGGATGTAAGCTCAAGGGTAGAACTCCTCTGGGCTCAACCCCCAGTACCTCTCCCCCCAAAATCATCCTCATTCTCTCTGCATCCTCATCTTCTCTTCTCATCTGCAAAGCAAGGGATATAAATGCCCACCCCAGGCATGTACTTGGGCATTGGATTCATCAGTTAAGATGATGATGAATCCTGACAGGCATGGAAACTTGCTGCTTTATATCAGAGTGAGGGCTAATTGTTATTATTGATAAACACTGGCTAGGTACCTGACTGAACTGAGTCTTTTACACAATCTCACTTCTCCTGGGTATCTCTAAACTCTGAGAGGTGTGCGAGCACAGGAAAGAGAAACTGTACAATTGTGAAGTCTGGGTTTGAATCCCAAAGCCCCCCCATCTGATGTCCAAGCAGGATCAGGCAAGTCACCTAATAAGCCTCTCAGCACTGAAATGCACCTCATAGGGCTGGCGTGGGGTTCACAGGGAATGGACACTATTAGGTCATGATGTAGGGGGTGGTCAGAAGACCTAAAGGTGTCCTGTGGTGCTGGGAATTGAACAGGGGCGTTCTACCTCCGAGCTACACCCCCAGCCCGATTATTATTTTTATTTGGAAACAGGGTCTCACTAGGTTGCTGAGAGCCTCACTGAGTTGCTGAGGCTGGCTTCAAACCTATGATCCTCCTGTCTCAGCCTCCCAAGTACTGGGGTTATAGGTGTCTGCCACTGCTCAGCTATTTCTGGGATTTTCTGAAAAGCCCAAGATAAGTGTTAAGTAGCAGGTGAGATTTGGGGGCCTTAGTCCTTGTGTATTTGAGAAGAGACCAAGTGGCAGCCCCCCCCCCTGACAAGGGCGTGCCCTGGAGGCTGGAAGGTAAATAGCAACTATCAAGTGTCTCCCATGGACAAGTAGATTTCTATGTAACTGTTTTCCTTATTGAAGCATGGGCCTTGTTAAGTTTTAGTAATTTCTGGTGTACTCCAAAGTGCACTCCATCTGTCCTTGCCTGCTTTCTATAACAGAGAACAGTAATGCCTCCAGTAAGCTGGCTGTAGGATCTGTGGAGCAGCCATCTCTCCTACACAGTGTGTGGTCACTGCATGAACTCAGTAGGAAAGGGTAGAAATTTTGTGTTTTCTTTTCTCCTCTTCTCCCCTTCCTCCTCCTCCTCCTTTTTTTTTTTTTTTTTTCTTTTTTTTGGTACTGGGGATTGAACCCAGGGGCATTCTGCCTCTGAGCTAGACCTCCAGCCCCCTTTCTATCTTTCTTTCTTTATTTATTGGAACAAGGTCTCTTGCTAAATTTCTGAGGCTGGTCTTGAACCTGTGATACTCCTGTCTCAGCCTCCCAAGTACTGGGATTATAGACATGTGCCACAACACCTAGCTATTTTTATGCTTTTAAAAACATTCATTCTTCACAAGTTGAGTGCAGTGACACATGCCTGTAATCTTAATACTTTGGAGGCTGAGATAGGAGTATCACAAGTTCCAGGCCAGACTCAGCAATTTAGCAAGACCTTCATCAACTTAGCAAGATCCTTTTACAAAATAAAACATAAAAACTATGCATGGTGGTGCATGCCTGTGATGCCAATACTTGGAGATTGAGACAGGTGGATCACGGTTTCAAGGACAGCCTCAGCAACTTACTGAGACTTGTTGCAACCTAGTAAGGCCCTGTTTCAAAATAAAAAATAAAAGAGCTAGAATGTAGCTCTACCTGGGTTCAATCTCCAGTACCTCAAACAACAACAAAAGTAAACAAACAAAAACATTCTTCAGAGAAGCTCTCTTGGCTTTAGCAGATTGCCCTGGGTTCATGGCACAAAAAAGCGAATGGTCCCTGCCCATTTCGTGAGGACTGCGAGCCCCAGGCTCCCGGAACTTGAACAGAATTCAGCCTTCCCTGGGGAGCTCTAGGCCATGGCTGTGACGGTGGCTTTCACTGAACTGGGAGCTCAGCCTCTACCTGGCCGTCCAACTGTAAAACGTCAGGGTTGGACTGTGCCCCACGTTTTTATTTCTATTTTACATTTGATATGCAAAACAGCACATCAAATGTCTAGGTTTTGTTTAATAAGAACAGGATGTGCATGCATTTGCCCTCCAGTAAACTTCAAGAGAACGTGGCCTGCCCGTGGTGGTGGCACACGCCTATAATCCCAGTACCAGGGAGGCTAAGATAGGAAGATTGCAAGTTCAAGGCCATCCACAACAACTTAGCAAGACCCTCAGCAACTTAGCAAGACTCTGTTTCAAAACAAAAAAATTAAATGGGCTGGGAGTGTAGCTTGGAGGTAAAATGCCCCTGAGTTCAATCCCCAGTACCAGAAAGGAAAAAGAGAATGTAGCCAGTACTAAGAAGCTGCTGTGTGCCTCACTGTTTTCTTTTGGTAATACGAAGCACCCCAGACTGAGTGGCTTAAACAACAAGAACATGTTGTCTTGGTCGGAGGCCACAAGCCTGAGATCAAGGCTGTGAGGGAGAATCTGCTCCATGTCCCTCTACTGACTTCAGAGGCTTGCTGGCATCTTGGAGATGGTCCATCCAGATCTCTGTCTCCACCTTCATGTGGCATTCTCCTGACTTTGGGTCCAGATTTCCCCTTTGTATAAAGACAGAAGTCATGTTGAAATAGGGCCAACATGAATGACCTCATATGAACTTGACTACCTCTATTAAGATCTCGTTTTCAGCCAGCATGGTGGTGCATGCCTGGAATCCCAGCTACTCAGGAGGCTAAGGCAGGAGGATAGCAAGTTCAAGGCCAGCCTGGATCACTTAAGGAGATCCATCTAAAAATAAAATTAAAAGAGCTGGGATATAGTTCGGTTGTAGAGTGCCCCTGGGTTCAATCCCTGGAACTGCAAAAAAAAAACAAAAAACAAAACAAAACAAAACAAAAAAAACCTTGTTTCCATCTATGATCATAATCCAAGGTATTGAGTTTTGAGCTCCAACATCTCTTTTGGGGGACACAATTAAACTCACAATACTGGTCCACCACCAATTGTAAACAGAGGTACCCACTGTTTATTTATTTATTTTTTTTCATACTAAGAATTTTTTTGGGAGGGGGTGGTACTAGGGCTTGAACCCAGGGGCATTCTGCCTCTGAGCTACACCCTCAACCCTACTTTATTCTTTTATTTTGAAACAGGGTCTCACTAAATTGTGACCGGCCTCACTAAATTGCTGAGGCTGGCCACAAACTTGCCATCCTCCTGTCTCAGCCTCCCAAGTACTAGGATTACAAGTGTGTGCCACCATGCCCGGCTGGTACTAGGGATTTAACCCTGGGGCATTCTGTCTCCAACCTACACCCTCATCCATTTTTATTTTTTATTTTTGAAACAGTGTCTTGCTAAGTTGCCGAGAACCTTGCTAAATTGCTGAGGTTGACCTCAAAACCTGTAATCCTCCTCTGTCAGCTTCCCAGATACTAGGATTACAGGTGTGTTCCACCATGCCTGGCAGTACCCACTTTCTTGAATTTTGTGTTTGTCATTCTTTATTTGTTTTACTACATAGGTATGCATTCCTAAATAATATAGTTGTGGTTTTTGCCTGCAATTTATATAAATAGAATCATAGAATATTTCTGTGACTTGCATTTTTTCTGCTTAAAATTATGTTTTTGAGGTTCAGCTCTGTTCTTGCCTATAGCTCTAAATTATTCATTGTCAAAGCTGCCTGGAATTTCATTGTAGGAATAAACTACAACTTATTTAGTAGTAATAATGTTACTCCCACATTCTGGGACAAAATCCACCAGCACATGCTAACACACACACACACACACACACACACACACACACACACACGCATGAATGAAACAAGCCTTGCAAAAGCAAAACAATACCTTTAGTAGGTAAGATATTATTTGGATTCCATTCCAAAAGGTGACCTGCCAAACTGAGTGCTTGATCCACTAGCGGGTCAACCTCCAGCTTCAAAGAGCGCAGGGCTGGCTGTCCCCCCGCTGTGCCTGCTCTGGCGGCCCTGTGGTTCTGCTTGTCTCACAGGCTGTCTGTGTGCACACCCAGTGAGGCGACACCACCATGCCTGTGGGGTCTATTCCTTCCATCTGTCCCCATGATCAGCTTTTCTCTGTGCCTGCTGGCCATGTTCTAGCTGTGACCTTGCCCTTGTAGTTGCTGTGTCTCAAGGGCTGTGGCCCAAGAGGCCAACCCGTGGGCACGTTGGAAATATGTGTACTGTAGCTTTGCTGATTTAGTCAGGTAGCAAGAGAGAGGGTAGTGTCTGGACCAGATTGCCTGGAGTCCAGGCTTGGCCACTCAGCTGCTGTGTGACTGGGTAAGATGTTTGTGCTCAGTTTCTTTCTAACTTTCTTTTTTTTTGGTGCTTGTGTGGTACTGGAACTCAGGGGCATTCTATCTCCGAGCTTCACCCCCAGCCCTATTTTATTTTTTATTTTGAAACAGGGTCTCACTAAGTTTCAGAGGGCCTCACTAGGTTGCTGAGACTGGCCATGAACCTATGATCCTCCTGTCTCAGCCTCCCAAATACTGGGAGGCTGATCTAACTCTGGTAGACTGGCACCACGACACTGGCTGATCTAACTCTTTGCTAATATCTCTGGACACAATAGTTATGTTGAAAAAGGTCAAAACCCATGGTTAAAAGGAATGTGGAAGCCAGGTGTGGTGGCACACACCTGTAATCCCAGTACTTGGGAGGCTGAGGCAGGAAGATCGAAGGTTCTAGGACAGCCTCAGCAATTAGTGAAACTCCTATAAACTGAGTGAGACACTGTTTCAAAATAAAAATAAAATAGGGCTGGAGGTGTAGCTCAGAGGTAGAATGCCCCTGGGTTCAATCCCCAGTACCCACCCCCCCCTCCACACACACACGGAATGTGGAGGTGGTTGGAAGAGCTGATTCATTACTCAGGCTGCTGCATTCAGATTCCAACTCCTCCGTTAACTAGCTGTGCGACCGTGAGCACATGATTCAACCTTCCTTGGCCTGGGTTTCTCGCCTAGACAACGGGGGTGATGCTAGGGCTCACCACGTGATTGTTAAGAGGATTGGATGAGATAATGCACACATTGCTTTTGGTCTGTCCAGAGTCTGGTTCTGCCTCCTACATGGGTACCCAGCCCAGACCACAGGATATGGCTTTTTATTGTTGTTGTTGTCGTTAACATGAAAAGAGGTTATTTTTTCTACAGGACACTGTCATCCTCTGTGTGGGGAGCAGCAGCCTGGCCTAATTCCCCCCCTACAAAGGCTCAATTTTGAGACCTGCTTCCTTCGTGGCTGCACTGCAGCTGGAGGCCTGAGTTCTTCCCCCACAAAATGTGTGCTCCCTAGACAGGGCCTTCCCTCTGGTGTGGGATGCTGGGGATGGCACCTTAATTTGGGTCCCCACAGGGCTCCTGTTGTCTTTAGTGAGCATCGCAGTGTTGGAGTTGAACTAAGGGTTATCGGTGCATCAGGGATGCAGTGCCCGCAGGAGCACCTGTCATTCTACAACTTGATGGCCAGCAGTATCTGGTCACCCACCTGCCTGCCCTGCTCTTGTTACAGACAGGGAGAGAACAAGGAGGAGGAATCTGATGGCCCATCACGTGCACCTGAGTCGTCATCCCCCTCAACCTCCACAGCTGGCCAGCCAGAACCACCCCTTCCTTGGTATCCCCTCCCAGCCACCTGATGGCTTCCCAAACCAAAATCAGATCAAGCCAGGCGTGGTGGTGCACACCTGTAATCCCAGCAACTTGGGAGGCTGAGGCAGGAATATCACAAGTTTGAGGCTAGCTTGGCAACTTAGAGAGTCCCTGTCTCAAAATAAAATAAAAAGGGCTTGGGGCGGGTATAGCTTAGTGGTAGAGTGCCCTGTGTTCAATTTCTAGTATTGTAAGAAAAAAGAAAAGAAAGAGAAAGAGAAAGGAAGGGAGGGCGGAAGGGGAAAGAAAGAAGGAAGGCAGGAAACCAGATGGAGCCTCCCTCCTGTTTAAAGCCTTCCATGGCTCCCTGTTGCCCTCTGGGACCCACTACCTGGCACGGGCTTGTAGGGCTCTGTGGCCTGGCCCTTCTGGCTCTCCACCCCATCACTTGCCCCACCCCTCACCTTTGGCTCTAGTAACCAAAGTGCTACCCGAACCCTGTGTTGATTCTTGGCTGTATGCCTCTGTGACTCACCTTCCCACTTTGCTTACCTTATGAAGACCTCCAAACCCACTTCACCATCCCTCCTTCCAGCTCCCCTGTCCCCAGCAGATCAAGTCACTTCTGATGATGCTCACTGTCAGGCAGTAGTTAAGAGCACGGACCCTAGAGCAGATGTCCTGGGTGTGATGTTGGCCCCACCACTTACCAACTGCGATCTTGGGCTAGTGACTTTACCTCTCTGTGCTTTGGTTTCCTTGTCTGTGAAATGGGAACTCTAGGAGTGTCTACCTTACTGCAAGAATTGACCAGTCCACATTTCTGGCATAGAGTGAATGTGTGTAGCGTCTGTCCTCTGATGTAAGCCTTGTGAGGGAGAGGAGCCTGCTTACCTCCCACTGTGTGTACCTATAGCCGAGCACGGCACCTGGAACGTAGGTGCAGATTGGGTGTCTACCAATGGAACTAAGGAAAGCCACTTTCATCTTCCTTGGAAAAATGTCTGCTCAGATCCTTTGTTCACGTTTTTTAGTTGAGTTAGGTGACTTTTTATTGTTGAATTGTAAGATTTTTATATAGTCCTTTTTTTTTTTTTAACAAGTCCTTTATCAGATACATAGTTTGCAATGATTTTCTCATTTTGTGCCTTATCTTTTTACTTTCTTTTGATTTTGTGGTACAAGGGGATTGAATATAGTGCCTAGAGCACGATAGGCAAGCACTCTGCCTAAGATACCTCCCAGCCTTTTATTTATTATCTTTTTGAGACATGGTCTCAGTAAGTTGCCCAGTGGGCTGGCCTAAAACTTGCCATCCTTCTGCCTCAGCCTCCCAATCTGCTGGGATTACATTTTGAGACTTTTTTCTTCCTTCCTTTCTCTTTCTTTCTCTATGTCTCTTTCTTTCTGTTTTGTTGATAGAGGGTATTAAACTCAGAGGCATTCTACCTCCAAGCTATACCCCCCAGCTATTTGTTTGTTTGTTTATTTATTTATTTGCAGTACTGGTGATAGAACCCAGGCCTATTTTTTATTCTTTCTTTCTTTTTTTGCGGTACTGGGGGTTGAACTCAGGGGCATTCTACCTCTGAGCTATACCCCCAACCCTATTTTTTATTCTTTATTTTGAAACAGGGTCTCACTATTGCGGAGGGCCTCACTAGGTAGCTGAGGCTGGCCACGAATCCGGATCCTCTGGTCTCAGCCTCCCGAATGCTGGGATTACAAGTGTGTGCCACCACGCCCAGCTTTATTCTTTATTTTGAAACAAGGTCTCACTAAATTTCAGAGGGCCTCACTAAGTAGTTGAGGCGGCTGCAAACCCGTGATCCTCCTGTCTCAGCCTCCCAAGTACTGGGATTCCAAGCGTGCACCACCATGCCTGGCTTTTCATTTTATTTTGAAACAGTCTCACTAGGTTGATGAGAGTCTCATTACTTGCTGAGACTGTCTTCAAACCCACGACCTTCTGGTCTCCACCTCCCAAGTACTAGGATTCTAGGCGTGGGCCACCCCCCACTCCCCCAGTCCTTTTTGAAACAAGGTCTTGCTAAATTGCTGAGACTGGCTTGGAACCTGTAATCCTCCGGTCTTGGCCTTCCAAGCCCTGGGGTTGCAGGCGTGTGCTACCATTCCCAGCTTTGAGTTCAGTTTTGAAGTAAGGATTCAGTTTCTCTCATGCACGTGGCAGTCCAGTTGTCCCACCACCATTCATTGAACAGACTCTTCTCCCCCCATTGAATGGTCTTGGCATCCTTGTTAAACATCAGTTGACCAAGGCGAGAGCAGTGGCACACGTCTGTTAACTTAACAAGGCCCTCAGCAACTTAGTGGGACCCTGTTTCAAAATAAAAAATAAGAATAGGGCTGGAGGGTGTAACTTGGAGGTAGAATGTCCCTGGGTTCAATCCCCCGTACCGCAAAAAAAAAAAAAAAAAGCAGTTGACCGTAGATACATGGGTTGATTTCTGGACTCATTCACATCCACTCCCTGATCTGTTTGTCTGCAAGCCACCTGGGGCTCTAGCGGTTTGCCACCTCCTGTTTGCTCTCTGCAGCCCTGGAGGCTCCCACAGAACACCCCACAGCTTAACGCCATCTCTCACGGGGCTCCCGGAGTTAATCACTTCCCACAAGTGTCAGGGGTGACCACTGGGACACCCCAGTGTGACTGGCCCCTGGAGGAGCTATGCTTTCCCTCCTCCTCCCAGCACAGCCTCTGGCAGGGTGCAAGGTCCCAGAGCAGGACCTGTTTATGCCAGGCGAAGTGAGGCGAGGCTCCTGATTGGGTGGGTGCCCTGACGTGGGCCGGTCCCAGGGAGCGCAGGGTGGGAGGTGGCTGTTGGTATGGAGAAGGGAGCTGGCCACAGGAGGGAAGCATTCCTGGCACTAGAGGCATCTTCGCTGGGACAGAGGCCTTGGGAGGGAGAGCCCTGCAGCAATGGGTAGGCCCCCCACCCCTGGAGGCTAGCGGACACCAGGGTTGCCAGCTCTCCTAATGTGGCTTCCTTTCCGCCTTGCCTTTCCTTAGTGTGTATGGCGGGTGATGGTGGGGGAATGAATAGGTGACTTGATCTTCTCCAGTTTCGTGTGTGTGTGTGTGTGTGTGTGTGTGTGTGTGTGTGAGAGAGAGAGAGAGAGAGAGAGAGAGAGAGAGAGAGATAGATAGATACTGGGGATCCTGGGGCATTCTACCTCCAAGCTACACCTCAATTCCTATTTATTCTTTTATTTTGAAACAGGGTCCCACTAAGTTGCTGAGACTGGCCACAGACCTGCAATCCTCCTGTCTCAGCCTCCCAAGTACTGGGATTACAAGTGTGTGCCACCACACTTGGCTCCCCCCAGCCCTTTAAAAAATAATTTTTTGTTGTTGTTGTTGTTTTGAAACAGGGTCTTGCTAAGGTTGCTGAGAGTCTTGCTAAATTGCGGAGGCTGGTCTTGAGCCTGCAATCCTTCTATCTCAGACTCCCAAGTACCGGGATTACAGGCATGTACCATCAAGCCTGGCTGACCTTCCCCACTTTCTAAGCGATTGTTCCATAATGTGGGGTACAGGCACTCTTATAGGTCAGGTGGCTCTTTGGCTCATCTGCCCTCTGTGTAGAGGCAGAGAACAGGACTGAGCAGAGGGCCATAAGGGGCACCTGTTGAATTCTGAAGAGCTGGGTTGCCATGGGCTGAGGGAAAGGGGTGTGCTCAGCTGGTGGGGTGCTGACTCAGAAGGTGAGGAAGGGGCCATGTGGTAGTAGAGAGGCCCATGGTACCGTCTGTCTCCCCCTCTGCAGATTTCCTAAAGCTCAAGAAATGGATCTTCCAGAAATGGCAGCCTCGGTGGAGAGGCCGTATTCACTAGGGACACGGGGGGGAGAGCCCCCGCTCACTTCTGGCCCTGGGCCCTCAGATCCAGCCCCCAGAACACCGCTGAGGGAGAGCAGAGTTTTTGTAGGCTGCGTGCCCATCCCCTCCTCCTGTCTGCTGCGGAGTGAGTTGCAGTTACTCACTGCCTGAGAATTGCATCAGCCCCGCCTGCCGGCCTGGAGCGGGAGCCTGTTGCTATGGTGACACCAGGCTCTAACCAGTGAGAAGGATGAGGTAGTCGCAGGGTGTGGCTTTCTCACCTAGTGATGCTGTCATGTGAGAGGCTCCCAGGGCTGGTGGGCCTGTCTTCCCAGCCCTTCTGAGGCTGGACGTGCCATCCCATCTGCTTCTGCATGAGGCTGCTCCAAAAGCCGGTGGGCTTTGGCCAGGTCGGGCGTGTGTGACCAGAGACGAAGGTGGCCACACCAGACCCACTTTGGGCCAGAGAGACCTCCCTTGGCCCTTCTATCTAGATATAGGGCAGGGATGAGTTGGGGATTTGGCCAAGTAAACCAGATTCTGGGGAAAGAAAGGGGGTCCAGAAGGCACCCCATCTCCCAGAACAGAAGGCTTCTCTGAATCTCAGCTGATGAAACCTGCCCAGGCTGTGAGTTCTTTTTTTTTCCCCCTGAGCCACCTGACAGAGCACATCATCTTGCTAAAGATAACAGATTGCTTGGCCAAACCAGCACAACGCCTCACCCAATCTCTCCTCTCTTGTTTTGTCTTCAATGAGAAAAGAGGTAAAAGTCTTTGTCCCAGAGGTGTAGGGACCTGCTCTGTGCCAGCGCCATTCTTTTTTTTTTAAATGCTGGAGTTTGAACTAAGACATTCTACCTCCACGCTGTGCCCCAGACCTATTTTTTTTATGTATTGAGACAGAGCCTCACTAAGTTGCTGAGGCTGGTCTTGAACCTGCAGTCCTCTTGTCTCAGTGTCCCAACTGTTGAGATTCCAGGTGTGCTCCACCGTGCCCGGCTCCGCTCCATCTTTTTGGTATATCCTTTCCTCTAGCCTGGGGAGTAGGTAAGGCCATCCTGTTGAGCAGGGGAGCAAGCTGAGGGACCCAGAGAGTTGACATGATTCGACCAGAGTTAAACCTTAATCACTGGGCTGTGTCCTATGCCTTTTTGGATTCTAGCTATCCCCAGCACCAGGAATTCTTAGGATGTCTGATAAAGAAACACACTATCTATCCTCTAGCATTCTCTCCCCAGGGAAAAACCCAGCGTCCAGCCAAGCATGATGGTACACACTTGTAATCCCAGTACTTGGGAGGCTGAGACAGGAGGATGGCAGATTCAAGGCCAGCCTCAGCAACTTAGACCCTCTTTCAAAAAGAAAGAAAGAAAGAAAGAAAGAAAGAAAGAAAGAAAGAAAGAAAGAAAGAAAGAAAGAAAGGGCTAAGGGTGTAACTCAGAGATAGAATGTCCCTGGGTTCAATCCCCAATATCATAACACACACAAAAATACCCCAGTGGGGACTGGCAAAGTGAGGCTATGTCTGATTTCTGCACAGAGAGAATGAGGGTGGAAGGGGGCATGGTTGGTGTAGCCTGTGGGCAGAGGAAACCCAAGGAAGCTGTTGGTGAGGTCCGGGCAGGACACTGACAAAGCCCACACTTGACACATAGGCTGAGCTTAGGAATTTTTGCTTGGAACACTCCAGGGGTTAGGACTAATTGTCTGATGAGTTCTGCAGAGAGGGGTTCAGTGAATGGTTCTGGTAACTAAGATGCACAGCCAGCGGAGAGCCAGGGCCTGTGTGAGAGCCTGGCAGTCAGACCTGACTCGCCGAGCTTCCAAGGCGTAGCAAGTAGCTAATGCTCCTCTAAGCGCACTGGAACTGCATTTATTCATTCTGCAGAAACTCTGTGAGTTGGGGTGCTATTATCATTCCAGCTGAAAGACAAAACAGAGGCACAGAGAGGTTACTTGACTTACCAAGGTCACACAGCAGGTAAGAGGTGGAGCCTTGGGTTCAAGCCAGGCAGTTTTGTTCCAGAGCAGGAGCTCTTAACCAAAATGTTCTACTGCCTCTCCTCTTACCTTCTGGAAAGATGATAGTGAGTCAGCTTGTGTGACACTTTCCCCCCAGAAGAGTGTGTATATATACGCACAGACATGCAACAATATACCAGTAGTGGAGCGGGCTCAGGACTGTGCTTGTGAGCTTCTGTGTGTTGGTGGCGGCATCTTGCGTGTTTACAGGAGCCCAGGAAGACCTGCGTTCGTGTGCCCGAATGTCCCTCCCCTTTCTCCTGTCTCCTGTGTGGTTCACA
>PVLC010021162.1:14498-28774 GCA_004027655.1 Graphiurus murinus
GGTGTGCGGCCGTGGGGCCATCCTCCTGTGCCTCTCATGCTGTTGGACATGCTGGGTGCTGCCTGCAGCGTGTGCAGCTGCCTCCAGGCCACAGAAGACAGCAGCAAGATGGCCTTGCTTTAGGTGTCCTTCCCAGGGGCAGGGCTATGGGGAGAAATAATAAGAGTAACAAAAATAATAATAAAGCCGGGCATGGTGGCTCACGCTTGTAATCCCAGCATTTGGGAGGCTGAGACTGGAGGACCCGGGTTCTTGGCCAGCCTCAGCTACCTAGTGTAGCCCTCCGCAACTCAGTGAGACCCTATTTCAAAATAAAGAATAAAAAATAGGACTGGGGGTGTAGCTCAGAGGTAGAATGCCTCTGAGTTCAATCCCCAGTACCTCAAATAATAATAATAATAATAATAATAATAATAATAATGTGTCAGTGACAGCCAGACGTGGTGGTGCATGCCTGTAATTCCAGTACTTGGGAGGCTGACACAAGAGGATCAAGACCAGCCTTAGCAACTTAGCAAGATTCTTAGCAACCTAGTGAGACACTTTCAAAACAAAAAAATATAAAAAGGATTGGAGGGATAGCT
Organism: Graphiurus murinus; assembly: GCA_004027655.1. Classification (NCBI taxonomy): domain Eukaryota; kingdom Metazoa; phylum Chordata; class Mammalia; order Rodentia; family Gliridae; genus Graphiurus; species Graphiurus murinus. The sequence continues at coordinate 15,083 of PVLC010021162.1, forward strand.
TGGAGGTAGAATGCCTCTGAGTTCAATCTCCAGCAAAACACACACACACACTCACACTAATAATAATGTCAGTGACAATAATAACAGCCAGTGACATTACTTATTGTGCCAGGCACTGTTCTACGCCTTACCTGAACTATCTCATTTAACTGTCACAAAAGTTTTTTGAGATTTTGAGTGGTGTTATTATTACTTTCATCTTTCCTTCCTCCCTCCTTCCTTTTTTCTTTTTTCTTTTTCCCCCGGTGGTGCTGGGGATTGAACCCAGAGGTGTTCTACCTCTGAGCTACACACCCAGCCCTATTTTATTTTTTATTTGGAAACAAGGTCTCACTAAGTTGCTGAGAACCTTGCTAAATTGCTGAGGCTGGCTTTGTTGACGCTGGCTTTTGTGTGTGTGTATGTGGTACTGGGGATTGACTCAGGGGCACTCTAACCTCTGAGCTACACCCCCATACGCCTCAGCCCTATTTTTTAAATTCTTTATTTTGAAACAGGGTCTCACTAAGTTGTGAAGGGCCTCATTAAGTAGTTGAGGCTGGCCTCAAACCTGCAATTCTTCTGTCTCAGCCTCCCAGGTACTGGGATTACAGGCATGTGCCACCACACCCGACTATTACCTTCATTCTCTAAATGAAAATACGCAGTCACAGAGAGGTTGAGCATGTTGTCCGAGCTCACATTGCTAAAACTGGGATTCAAATTCTGGTAGCCTGGCTCCTAAGATGGCACAGTGAAAACACTATGCTATCATCTCCCTCACAGCTCCTAGAGGAAGCCTCTGGTCCCTGTGGCCTTCCTCTGGCTCTCAATTCGGAATCTTGCATTCATTTTTCCTGGAAGACTGGGGTGTGCCCATTGCCTCCCCGTAGGTCAGCTACACCCTGGTTTTGTGGAAGCTGTGCCCCTTCTCTGCCCTCCTGTTCCAGTGCCCGGCATGAAGGGTGTTCCCGGCAGCCCTCCTGGGCGTGGCGGTGGCCAACCCGCTGCTGCTCAGCTGCTTCTGTGGTCAACACCTGGGGCCATGTGAGCCTACTGCCTTCTTTCGGCCTGCTTTCTCTGGCCCATGGCCAAGTTGTGACATCTCACTCCCTTGTCCCCTGACAGCCTTTGGCCCTGAGCTTGGCTGACAGGAGGCTGCCTTCCTGTGGGAAGTAAGGCTGGCCTCTCTTATAGCCAGGTGTGAGGAGAGAGCTTGCAGATCTGAGTGGAGGACTTGGGAGGTGACACGGGGCAGGACAGAGCCAGAGGGAGTGTGGCTTTGCCACGACCTCTGGGTCATTCTCCATCGTCCTGAGACGATGCCCATTGGCATGGGTTGGGTGTAGGCACAGGCTGAACCGTGGAGTGGGTGCCCAGGTACTAGCTGATGGGAGGAGGAGGACTGGGATTGGAGCCCACAGTGTCTGGCAGCCCCTGCTGAGGGCTGAGCCAGGCTCATGTGTGCCAGGATGCTGGCAGCAAAACTGAAATGAGCTCTGGCGGTGGAACCTGCCTTTGCAGCTCGGAAGGTGACTCCCAAGACCTCTTTGGGAGCCGTGTGGGCTCTGGGGCTGGTTCAGGACCCTTGCCTCCTGCTGATTCCCAGGCAAGGTTTCCATCTCTAGTATTGCTCCTTCTCCATCTGTTTCTTTCTTTCATAGTATTTTATTCTATTTTTAAGATTGCGGTAAAATACATGTTACATAAAATTTGCTATCATAATCATTTTTAAGTGCACAGTTCAGCAGCCTTAAGTACATTCACAGGGTTGTGCAACTACCACCATCTCCAGAACTCTTCTCATCTTGAAAATGGGTGAAATGTGCTCATTAAACCACAACTCTCTAAACTCTCTATTCTCCCTCCCCAGCCCCTGGCAACCACCATTTCACTTTTTTTTGTATTGGGGATTGAACCCAAAGGTGTTCTACCTCTGGGCTACACCACCAGCCTTTTTAATGTTTTCATTTTTTTGAAACAGGACCTACAATCCTCCTGTCTTAGCCTCCCAACTACTGGAATTACAGGTCTGCACCATCACACCTGGTCCATTTTACTTTCCTTCTCAATGAATTTGATTACTTTGGGCAGTCAAATGGAATTGTATGTTAGTTGTCTTTTTTTTTTTTCGGTACTGGGGATTGAACTCAGGGGCATTCTACCTCCGAGCTATACCCCCAGCCCTATTTTTTATTCTTTATTTTGAAACAGGGTCTCACTAAGTTGTGAAGTGCCTCACTAAGTAGCTGAGGCTGGCCTTGAACCTGGATCTTCCAGTCTCAGCCTCCCAAATGCTGGGATTACAAGCATGCACCACCACGCCCGGCTCTGTAGTTGTCTTTGTGTGACCAGTTTAACTCAGTATTATGTCCTCAGGGATCATTCATGTTGTGGCATGTGTCAGAATTCCCTTCCATGTTGAGGCTATAAAGCATTTCCGTATGTGGATGGCACATTTTGTTTATCCATTCACCCGTTGATGGACACTGGGTTGCTTACACTCTTTGGCTATTGTGAATAGTGCTGCCATGAACGTGGGTATTTCCCTGTCTACTTTTGGGCTTACTTCAAACATTAGTAGTAATCCCTCCTTGGAGCTTAATCTGGGATGGGTCTCTTGATTTGGCCTGGGGAGAATGGGTGGGTCACCATGTTGGTAGAGAGGGCTTAGCCCTCTGGTGCCAGCTTCTACTAAGCTGCTGTTGGGATTCCTGACACAAATCTACTTGTTGAAGGAAATCCCAGATTTTCTTTCCCTCTGCCCCCAGAAAAGGGTGCTGAGTGCCTGGTTCTCTCCTGAACAGAGGGTGGCAGCAGCTTAGTAGGAGGCTGGCACTAGCAGTATTAGGAGAAAGGAGACTGGCAGGTACTGGAAAATGCATGTGGAGCTTCTTCAAGATTGGGGTTGGATGCAGTGGCTCGAACCTGTAATCTCAGTACTTGGGAGACTGAGACAGGAGGATTGCAGGTGTGTGGCCAGCCTCAGCAAATTAATGAGACCCTCCATAACTTAGACCCTGTTTCAAAATAAAAAGTAAAATAGGGCTGGTGGTATATATAGCTTTGAGGTAGAACTGGGTTTAATCCCCAGTACCACAAAAATGAATGAATGAATGAATGAGCTGGGAGTATAGCTTGGAAGTAGAATGCCTCTGAGTTCAATCCCTACTACCAAAAAAAAGAAAAAAAAAGAAAAAAAGACGGGTTGGCTGGCTGACCTTACACAGAAGGGTTGGCTGAGGGGTGTTAGGGTGGGCTGGTTATGCTATGGGACCAAATTAATCCTGAAATCCCCAAGACTTAACAAGCAAGGCTACTTTCTGCTCACTGGTCCATTGCAGGTAGGCAGGGGCCTCTGGTCCAGACTATCACTTGAGATCCAGCCTGATGGAGATGGCACCGTCTGGAACCCATGGCCTCCAAGGTCACTGCAGTAGGGGAAGAGCGAGAAGAATCATGTATGATTTTCCTCTGCCTCAGTCGTGAAATTGCACATTGTGTCCACTTACACATTTTGTTGGCCAGAACTGACCACATGGCCCTGCCTGACTGCGGAGCAGTAGACAGGTAGAAGGAGAAGGAGAGGGGACATTGAGTGTTGTAACGTTGACCACACAGGGGCAAATCATTTACGTGCAGGACAGAGGCTCTTGCACCTGTGCTGTGGCTGGGCGCCGAGGGGACTTACGTGTCCCTGATTTATAGGAAGGGTGGCAGAAGCATCGTCATCTCCATCATGTGTCCGGGGCTGCGCTGAGCTGTTTTCAGGTGTTGTCCCATGGAATCCTCACAGGATCCTGTCATTCCACATCACATCTGAGGAAGGCAAAGCTCAGGGCTGCACACTGGCCCGAGGCTGCGTGCCTCTGAACCATGGCTGTGCTTGCCGGCGCTGGGCACCTGTGCCCATGGAAAGACCCAGGGCGTCAGAGGTGGCGGGGCCACAAGGAAGTGGGTGTGCCTGTACCTGTGCCGCTGCCTGTGCACAGAAACAAGGAGGGCTTTGCCTTTCCCGGACCCCCCCCCCACACACACACATGGCTTTGTACCACCTGGGAGGAAAGGTGATGTGGCTATTCAAGGAAGAAGCTGTTAGCTTGGGTGAGTCCTCTCCTCTGTTCTGGGGACAGGCAAAACCACTGGCACCTGGCACTCAAGCTGGGGGGAGGGGAAAAGGAGGTGAATTTTGATGAATCAATCTCTCTCTCTCTATATATATGTACATATATAGGCACACACACATATATATATATATATATATATATATATATATATATATATATATATATATGGCTGGTGATAGGGATGGAATCTAGGGCCTCCTGTGTGTTAAGCAAGTGCTCTGCCACTGAGTCGCACCCCCACAACCCTAATAATAGAATGATTTTAAGGTCCAGGGACTCCAGGACTCTGGGTGGAGAGCCAGCAGCTTGAGTTGAACGCCAGGGTGTTGGGCACAGGTGCTTCTGTGATGTGCGTGTGAGGCTGTGCTCGTTAATGTATGCAAGGTGGGAATGCCTTGGCTGACTTCTGCAGGCAGGTCAGGAGCCTGGAGCCACTTGGGCCTGGGGTTGAAGGGAGCCCAGGGTGGGGGTGGGGAGCAGGTGGAGGCGGCATGGATTCTGGTCCTGCTGCCGCCAACCTGCAGGGCCACTTTAAGAATCTCGCGGATCCCTCTGGACCTTGCATTACTTATCTATTCTCTGAACTGTCCCTTCCTGCTCTTCACCACCAGATTGAGAACCATTTAATTTATCACGAATACCCTAAGGACTCATGAAACCATATATGGGAGAGGGGCTTCGAGGAAGCCATCCCAGGCTGGTAAAAGCGTAGTTGGATTTGAAGGTCATTGTCATAATGGCCCCTTGGTTCCTCCCACTCACCGCCTCCGGGCTGCTCCCCCTTCTGGGGCTTTGGGACTGAGCAGCATTTCCCAGGAGGAAAGAGGGAAGGAAGAGCAGAGCCTTAAATCAGATCAGTCCAGGTTCATTACTAGTTATCAATTCTTGAGAAGGTTCAGAGGGGAGGCAGGAAGTTAATTAAAGCTGGCAGGGGTTAGAACTCCTATAGGACTTGTCAGAGTGACCTCCTGGCCCCCACACCCTAAATAATTGAATTAGTTGTTATGGGAAGAGATTAGGAGGATTTTTAGGGGATTGTGTAGTCACAGAGCATCTGTGTGTGAATACTGTCCTGGGAGCCGCCAGTAAGACTACACAGAAGAGGGCTGCCTAGCCCTCCAGAGTCCTGCCACCTAGTGGGGAAACTAGAGTATAGCAGTGCCCAATGGATTCAAACCTGACTTTGTAGAGGATGTTTCTTCATTTTTGTTTTTATTTTTTATTTTTGTCTAATTGACAGAATGCTTTATTGTTTGTGAAAGGCTGTTTTTGTTCAGTATCTCTCATTGTTCTTCTGAGCAGACCAGTGAAATGGGCAGGACATCTGTGCCACCACCCCCACTTTTTTTGGTGGTGGTACTGGGGATTGAACCCAGCAATATTCTGTTTCTGATCTACACCCTCAGCCCTACTTTTATTTTGAAATAAGATCTTGCAAGCTGGGCATGGTGGCACACGCTTGTAATCCCAGTACTTGGAAAGCTGAAACCGGAGGATCCGGGTTCATGGCCAGCCTCAACTACTTTGTGAGGTTTTCCACAACTTAGTGAGACCCAGTTTCAAAATTAAGAATAAAATTAGAGCCGGGTATGTAGCTTGGAGTTAGAATGCCCCTGCCCCTGGATTCCATCCCCAGTACTGCAAGAAAAAAAAGAAGAAGAAGAAGAAGAAAGATCTTGCTAAGTTGCCACACTCTGGTCTTGAACCTGAAATCCTCTTGTCTCAGCCTCCCAAGTACTGGGATTACAGGTGTGAGCCACCCTCCCTGGCTTGTGCTGCCCCATTTTATAGATGCAGAATTGGAGGCTCCAAGAGAATGAGGAACTTGCCCAAAGTCATGTAAAGCTGAGACCAGGACCTAGACCTGTCTGACTCCTGCCCAGGCCCTTGTCTCATGGAATCCTGTTGACTAGTAACAGGTAATAGAGCTGGGGATGCTGAGTGTTGCTGGGGGTCAATTTCTGTCACTGCATCTGGTATATAGTACCTTAGAAGATGTTTGTTGAATGACTATTGCTTCTTTACACATGCACTAACCTTCTCCTCCATTGCGGGAGGTCGTCTGGTCGTTCTGCCTCAGCAGTCCTCTGTTCAGTGGGGCACCTACCTGCCTCTCCTACAGAATAGTTAGGGACTTTAGACCCCTCTGCCTGAGTGGGGATTGTGTCAAAGCACAAAAGGAAGAAGGCCCTTTAAGTTGGGGCTCAGCTGTTTACTAGCGAGGTGGCTTTGGATGAGACCCAGAACCTTTCTGAGCCCCAGTTTCCTCCCTCCCCACCCAAGTTGGGGGAGGAATAGCTACTCTGAAAGCCTCCCTGGGTTATGAGATCCAGCTGTGGGCTTTCTGTGTATACCGTACAGCACTGTGCAGATAGCACTAACATTTCTGTCCATCCCTCTGAGCCTGGGGACTGGGGAAGCCTGTCCCTTCTCTGCGCGCGGCCTGTTGGGAGGGCCCCTCATCCCTTGCCCTCTGCGTCTGCTGCTCATATCCAAGACCTGAGGTTCCTTTGTCTCAGCTTTGGAGGCCTGGGCTCCTCCAGGCGGCTACACAGTCTGCCTCCCTTCCCTCCCAGAGGGATCCTGGAGGTGGATGATCAGATCACGTCTCCATGGCAACAAGAGAGGCTTTGCTGCACCCTGCGGGGGGCCTTGAGTTGGTTCCCAGCCGTGGGGGTAGAGCCAGAACCAAGGACTCCAGTGACATGGGCTGCACCTCCAGGAACAAGCTGCCCCATCACCTTTGCCCCCAGCATCCAGCTGCCCCTGGCTGGCCTCGTGCCCCTGCTCCAGGCCTCACTGAAGACCTCAGGTGAGGGTGGAGCCATCCTGTGGTCCCAGCTGTTGCAGGCTGAGCCCCAGGGGCCTGAGTAAATGAGCCATGGGCTGGCCTCCCTGCCCGCCCACGTACCATCACAGCCAAGCGCTTTCTGCCTGCCTCCTCTCTCCTCCCAGGCAAGGCCCAAGGGCCCTCAACCCTTCACTGAAGCCCCGCCCCTTACAAGTAGCCTTCCCTGTGCTCAGCTCAGATCCCACACTGCCTTAGCGAAGTCTTAGTTCCATCTTGATTTCAAGACCATGACCTCGGTGTTCTTGTCTTAAACTAGTGGACCTCTGCCTTCCTGTCTAGCAAAATAACATAATGTAGGTTCAAGAACTAATCCCAGTTCTTGGGAGTCTGAGACAGGAGGATCACAGGTTCAAGGCCAGGACTTCAGCCTTCCTATACAGCAGCCCTACCGCCCCATCAGTTCAATTCAGTTTGAGCCTCTGGGGTGGAAGCCAGACATTAGAAGCTTCCCAACTCCCCCGGAGATGCTAGCATGATGTGAAGATTGGAACCAGTGTCGTAAACTCCATGAAAACACCACTGTCCCTGCGGTTAACAACTGGGTCAACTAAAAGAAGAGCGCTTCCTGTGGCCTTAACACAGATCTAACTTGCCCAAGCCCTGTTTTTGTGTTTTAAAGACTAGGAAATCCTTGATGGTACTTAGTACTCAGGAAGGCCAGGGTCATAATGATAATAGTTGCTGTTTATTTTTCTGGTTCTGAGAATTGAACCCAGATGGGCTCAACTGCTGAGCCTCATCCCCAGCCTGTTTTGGGGGGATTTTTTTGATATTGAATTCAGGGATGCTCTACCCGTGAGTTCACCCCAGACCCCCCTTTTGGGTGGTACTAGGGATTGAACCCAGGAGCATTCTACCTCCCATCCCTTTTTATTTTTTGTTTTGAAACAAAACAAAAAGTATCACTAAGTTGCTGAGGCTGTCCTCGAACCTGAGATCCTCCTGTCTCAGCCTTCCAAGTACTGGGATTACAGGTATTTGCCACCATGCCTGGCCCCAGCTGCTTTTCTTATTTTATTTTAAGACAAGGTCTGGCTAAGTTTCCCAAGGCTGGCCTGGAACTTGCAATCCTCTTGCCTCAGCCCCCTGAGTAGGTGGGATTCCAGGGATGCTTCTGAACCCAGCGGCTGCTTATTTCATGTTCTCCTGGGTCAGGTGCCTTGTACTGCATGCATCTTCTCATGGGAGCTCTACAAAACCTCCGTGAGGTATAGACATTGTTTGTTATCCCCATTTTACAGATGAGAAAACTGAGGCTTTTAATGGTCAAATAGCTTGTCCAAGATCACATGGCTATTAAGTGGGAATGCTGGGGATAGAATCTGAGTCTGGCTCCTAGGCCTGCGTGCCCTTGACCACCGTGCTATGCGGGCCCCCTATGCCCTCTTCCATCAGTCACAGGGCAGGGGGTGCTGAGAAGGGTCCCAGAGGAAAGATGCTGATCCCCAGGACACACCGCCTTGGTGCAGGCCACAACCAAGGGCTTCTGGTGACGTCTCCTGGCTCAGCTGGCGTCACCTGGGCCCTGAAGGCAACAGCCCCATTTCTCCTGTGCCTTTCTGGGTTTAACTCCACTTCTGGTGATCTGTTGAGTACTGTTCTGCCCCAGATACTGTGCCAAGTTCTTTACTTTTTTGGGGGGGGAGGGGTAAATCCAGGGGCCTTCTACCTCCAAACCACACTCCCCAGCCCTTTTTATTTTTTATCTTGAAATAGGATCAGCTCAGCGTGGTGCCACACACTTGTAATCCTAGTGCTTGGGAGGCTGAGATAGGAGGATGACAGGTTTGAGGACAGCCTCAGCAACTTAGTGAGATCCTGTTTCAAAATAAAAAATAAAATAGGGCTGTGGGTGTAGCTCAGAGGTAGAATGTCTCTGAGTTCAATCTCCAGTGCCACAAAAATTAAAAAAAAAAAATAGGGTCTAACTAAATTACCATGTACTGGCCTTGAACCTGTGATCCTTCTGTCTCAACCTCCCAAGTACTGGGATCAGAGGCGTGCACCATCATGCCCAGCTCTGTGCCAAGTTCTTTAATCGACACTATGTTATTTAATGCCATTCTCACAACAGCCCTGGAACATGGGCTTGTTCCTCATCTTAACAGATGAGAAACTATAGCTCACAGAGGCTGTGACTCAGAGAGGCCCAGAGCCCACCAGCTGATAGTTCGAGCTGGCATTCAGACCCAGTTCTCCAGTCCTGAGGCAGCTCAGTCCTGTGTGGGCGAGAAGACCCCAGCCTCTGTGTACCTTGGGGGCTCATCTGCCATTAGGTTAGGGGGAGCCGCAGATGAGAAGACAGCTGAGGGGGGTGGAGAGCTGTGTGTGCAGAACATGAGGGTCGCTGTAGAGGTTGTCAGCTTCAGAACAGATGGTGGGGACAGAGCAGAAGTTTCGATACCCAGGGGGCTGCGAAGTCCAGGCCTGGCCCAGTCTCAGAAGCAAGCCCTCTATTTGTGGGAAGGGGTGGGCAGCCAGACACTGAGGGGCCTTTCAGAGTAGCGAGATGTGGGGAAGGCAGGCAAACCAGTGTACCTTTGTCTTCTACCTCCATGGGTGGCTGTGGACTCTGTCACAGCGCCCCCCACCTCATGTCACACCTGGGCTCAGAACCTTGGAGACCTGGCTTGGGCTCAGCCTCAGGTGTCTGATTCGTGGATATCTGCTCTGCCATCTGGTTTTGCGATTAGGAAATAACTGTATCACTCAGCAGGAAGAAGGCTGAGCACCTTCTCCTTGCGGGCAGGCAACAGCCCTCATACAGAGAAGCTCTGTTCCCGGTGACCCTAGCTGTGCTCCGGGCTCCCCCATTCCCCCCTGCCCTCTCTGGGCCTTCCCTCAAACACACAGGCCTCTTGGAAGAGCAGCCCTCCCTCACTATTCCTTCCTTACCACTCCCTTGCCAATCAACTGGGTCTTTGGTCCCTCTGAGTCTCAGAAAGTGCTGTCCGAAGCCAGACATGGTGGTGCATACCTGTAATCCTAACAGTTGGGAAGCAGAGACAGGAGGATCACAGGTTCAAGGATAGCCTCAGCAACTTAGCAAGACCCTCAGCAAACTAGCGAGACACCATTTCAAAATAAAAAATAAAATAGGGCTGGGGGTGCAGCTCAGAGGTAGAATGCCCCTGGGTTCCATCTCTAATACCAAAAAGAAAAGAAAAGAAAAAGGGCTGGCTGTGTAGCCTGCCTAGCATGCACAAGGCCCTGGGTTTAATCCCAGCACTGTACATGCACGGGCATATACACATTGTAGTGGGGAGGAGAGGAGCAGAAGAACCCATCAGGAGGACATTTTATTGGTCCGAGGAGAATTTATGTTATTTGGACCAGGTGGTTGCGGTGGAGATGAGAAATGGCAGGATGCCAGATGTATTCCAGTGGTAGAGCCAACAGGAATTTCAATGGATGGGACATAGGTATGAGAGGAAGGGGGCAAAGGCCACCTTGAACAACTAGAGGGAGAGGTTGCCACCAGCTGGGGTGGGGAAGGCTGCAGTGCAACAGGTCCAGGGCACTCTAGACGGATGTGTTACCCTGTGATGCCTGTTAAGTACTGAACTTGGCTGGCCAGCCTCAGCAATTTCATGAGGCCCTCCACAACTTAATGAGACTCTGTTTCCATATAAAAAATTAAATAGGGCTGGGGATATAGCTCGGAGGTAGAACATCCCTGAGTTGGTGGTCAGATCAAGTCTGTGGTTCAGGAGAGACATGTGGGCTGAATAAATACACATCTGAGAGTCATAAGCTTGCAGATGATATTTAAACCACAAGACTAGATGAAAGCCAGGCGCAGCAGTGCACGCCTGTAATTCTAGCACTTGGAAGACTAAGACAGGAGGATCACAAGTTCAAGGCCAGCCTCAGCAACTTATCAAGGACCTATTTAAAAAAAAAAAAAAAAAAAGGGACACTGAGAGGACAAGAGAAGATAGTGACAAGGTCCCTGCTCCAAGTCCTGGGGTGGCCCAGTGAAAAGGGCTAAGAAGACCCGGAGGCTGCCATGCAGTGTTGGGGAAGGAAGGGCAAACAACATCATGGTGTCCTGGAGGCAGGAGTGGCCCGCCCTATTGAGTGCTGCTGCCGTGAGTGAGTGCCTAGAAGACTCCATGGGGTTGTACCTCTCCTGTGGGCGGCTTCATTGGCTTCTGACCTTGTCAGTCTTCAGAGCACTGGGTTGGAGACAATGGCTTATTCTAAGTGGTGGTGCATTCTGACCCAGACTTCTCTTACTCCATAACGCCCAGCCCAGGAGACAGAGCTGTCCTTTGCAAGTGTGGTAGAAGATCATGGCCTTGCTGTTGTAGGTGTGATGGTGGGTTTTGTATCCCATGCACCACCCCTGCTCCTGTCATCCCAAAGAGCAGGATCTGGCCCCGCTGGTGCTCCAAGGAGGCAGCTGAGCTTCTGCTGGTTGGGTCTCTGCCCCAGCATCATCAGGCTCCCAGTTCTACATCTCCAGAACAGACACCTGTCCAGTTGCAGGTCAGCTCTTCCACAGACATGACCCTGCCTCTCTCAGTCCAGACCTGAGCTCAGGGTGTGTCACCACTAGCCTGGTCCCCTTTCTGTCATGAATCCCAGAGGACCCCCTTCTGGCTGTGTTCCTGCATCCAATCTTTCCTTTTCATTTCCACCACTTTTCATCCGTTGATCACCTACAGTCAGCCTGTGGTCCCTGCTGGGAGGGCAAGGCCATTTCATACTGGGAACTCAACTTTGTCCCTTATCTGCAGGTTCTTGGAGTGCCTGGGAAGAGGTTGGAAGGGCCCCAAGCCTCCCCTCTGCCTCTGTCTTGGGGGCTCTATTCTTGGCTCAGTCCATTGGTCAGTGGGAAAGGTGTCAGCAACTTGTCCTCCTGCCCTTCAGCCCTGCTTCTTCCCCTTCTTGCCTCACAGAGATGAAGGTGGTAGAATGAGGGCCAGTTGTTTGGGTTTGAACCTACCTCCCACAGGCCAGGTCCCCGTACTGTCCCAAAAGAGGATGTCACAGGTCCCCACAGCTGTGTGTTGTTGTTGTTTGGTATTAGGGATTGAACCCAGGGGCATTCTACCTCTGAGCTATACCCCAGCCCTTTTTATTTTGAAACAGTGTCTCACTAAGTTGCTAAGGGTCTAGCTAAATTGCTGAGACTGACCTCAAACCTGCCATCCTCTCGTCTCAGCCTCCCAAGTGGTGGGGATTACTTGGATGGGTGCCATGACGCCCAGCTCCCACAGCTATTTTGTTGCGACTGTACCAGGCTATCCTTGAGGACACCAGTTGCTTTATGGGCTTGGAATAGGCACCTTTACGTTCACATGTGGTCCCTTACCTGGGTGAGTCCCAGGAGATCTGGAAGTCCCAGGTTCTGCCTGCATGGTGATTGGGCAGAGAAGGATGCCTCAAGAAGGGTTACCTAGAGCTAGCAGTATCAGAAATGCTGTGGCTGGCAAGCCCCTGGGGGAGCCAGCTGGATCGGCAGACCCATGCCTCACTCATGCCTCGCTCAGCTCATGAGGCCCTTGGAGCTGCTCTGTGCCCACCTCTGCAGCTCCGTCACCTCGCCCTCCTGCGCACTCGGTGTTCCAGCCATACTGGCTATTTATAGTCCCCTGAGGGGCCCTGCTGTTTCACACTTTGTGCCACGGCCAAGCCTCCTCTCATTGCTTAGAACTCTGCTCCTGGCCCCCTCCTGCCTGGCAAGCATCCATACATCCTTCAGGATTCAATTAATGATATTAATAATAGTAGCTAAGGTTTATTGGGTGCTTACTGTGTGCAAAGTGCTGTGCATGCGCTCTCCATCCAGTTGAATCCTGGGGCACAGAGAGGTGGGGGCGTGATGGAGTATGGGCTGGAACCAATACTGTCTGGCTTCAGCATCCTTGCTCTTAACCAGTGATAAATCATCTCCCTTCCAGTGTTGCCAAAGCCCTTCCAGCCATCCCTCACTTCTACGTGTCTTGCTCCTCTGTGCCTGTGAGGTTTTATTGCCCACTGGACTATCTTCTTCTACTGGGATGTAAAGAAATCACTTAGAAATGTGTTCATTTTAAGTAGCAGAAAAGTGCCAGGTGTAGTGGTGCATGCTTCTTAATCCCAGTACTTGGAAGGCTGAGACAGGAAGATTGTAGTTTCGCAGCCAGTCTCAGCAACTTAGTGAGACTCTGTTTCAAACTAAAAAATAAAATAGGGCTGGAGGTGTAGCTTGGAAGTAGAATGCCCTTGAGTTCAATCCACAGTACCACAAAAGAAAAATAGCAGAAAAGTCAATATATAGGGGTGTATATGTTTTACTTAGCAAGAAATGAAACGGGCTGTTTCTGCCCCTCTAAACTTTTTTTTCTCATGGCAGCAATATAACCACTCCAGCTCCAGTCAGCGAATCTGAAGTCAAGGAAAGAAATCCTTTTTTTTTTTTTTTTTGGCGGTACAGGGGATTGAACTCAGGGGTATTCTACCTCCGAGCTATACCCCCAGCCTTATTTTTTATTCTTTATTTTGAAACAGGGTCTCAGTAAGTTGCAGAGTGCCTCACTAGGTAGCTGAGGCTGGCCGAGAACTTGGATCTTTCTGTCTGAGCCTCCCGAATGCTGAGATTACAAGCGTGCGTCACCTCGCCCAGCTTGAAAGAAATCCCTTTTTGATCATCAAAGTTAAGGTCTTGTCAGAGGCCCCAGATGTTTCACTTGGCTCTCACTAGCCAGAATGATTTCAAATGGCCACTCTTTTTTTTTTTTTTTTTTT